>JFZS01000151.1:0-60424 GCA_000709145.1 Balansia obtecta B249
GTCTTTAAAAATAAAAACTTGAAAAAAAAAAGAATAATATTATAGCTTAATTAATAGCTTAATAGAATATTAGTTTAAAAAAATTAATTAACTAATTATATTATTACTTATTACTTTATTAGTAAGTAAAAGAAGTAATTACTACTTAATAGAAGTAAGTAATACTACTAATTACTACTATTACTAATAAGTACTTAGCTATATAAGACTTTGTTACTTAAAACTATTTTTCTAGCTAGTTTTTAATAGAATTATTAGTTATAATTACAATTATAACTTAGCGTTATATTGCTTAGCCTAAACTGCCTTGTAGTTCTGCTTACATAAACCGACCTCGATCGTTACACCGTGGGAAGATTGGATCGAGGCTTGGTTTTTATTTTATTTTATTTTATTTTATTATTGTTGTTGTTGTTACCGTATGTACGCTCTTCTGACTCGTCTCCATGGTTCTAGCCCGGGGACGGATGGCAAGGCTAGATGCATCGCAGAGAAGGATAGCCACTCGATGCGACAAAGTTGCATTCTCGACCAATCTCGTGTCTCACTCAGTCTATCAAAGCGCGCGCTGGGCTTTTGCATGTCAGGTCGGGGACGAGCAAGACAAGCCACCACGACCAATAGTGGCTGCATGTACGCATTCCACGACGTGCGTGGACGGCGAACAAATGCGTTCGCCTGGCGACGAGAGGAGACAACTTATCCTATGATTGATTCACAGGGACCGCGGACACAAGCAATCCGCATGCCGCTTCCCGCGGCCCAACCGATGAAAGCGCCAGCGCATTGCAATTTACATGAAATGAATAACGCCCATGGTTGTCTTGGGCAGAGCCGAGAGCTGTTGGAATTAATACCTGCTAGGATTCAACAAAAGAAAATCTTGTTTTACTACATGTAAGGGAGATGGGGTGCTCCGTCGTGATGATGGATTGAGGCAAGGGGGCGATTGTCGAGCACATGGAATATGCATGCGAGCGGGAGTCGGTGGGGGGGCATGGTCCATTCCAGGGGATGCTTAAAAAGAAAAGATGGGAATGTGCGGGATAATTGTTGAGGGTGGCGCCAAGGGAAAGGGGGAGCCTTGACAAATTGCTGTGGACTTTTATTTTATTTTTATCCTTATTTTTTTTTATATGCAAGGCGCTTGTGTTAATTATTGGCCATGGATGTTGCTTGTTTGTATTTTTATTATCATTTTTTTTTGGGAAGGAGGAAGCTGCCAATTGACGCCTTCCTCTCAGTAGGTCTTGGTTTCTGAAGATAGGCCGCTTGGAAAAGAAAGAAAAGAACGACAAAACGTGCGGCGGCTGCATCTGCAAAAGAAGATTGGGCCAGGAGAGACAAACTGGTCTGGCATCGGTATCATCGGCTCACTATCGCGCCACGAGTTCGTCGTTCTTTTGCTCCATGTGGTTGGAATGGATGCCGGAGTGGTGACTGGCTGACGACGCTCGTCAGCCAATTTCAATACGCGCTCTTCTGGGCCAATCCAGCTGTCCAGGGCGGAGGGGGGTCTGGTCCGGTAGTTCACTCAGGTGTCAGGTGGATACGTCTGTTAGCGCCTATGCTAACCGAATCTGCACTAAGCTGTTTGATCTTCCCCACCGTCGACCTTTTCGTCGTCGACCGATCTGGACATGGCGCATGTCTGGGCGCCCTAGTTCGTCCTGCACTAAGCCAGTTTCATTCTGCACGTTGACGCCGCAATGGTGCAAAGCCAAGGATTCTACACCAATGAGAGATGTCAACCTTTTCTTCTTCAAGATGCTCTCCTCTCCTATGGTGGAAGTAACCTGTAGGCAACTTGCCCCAAGACCCGCAACCACACAGGTCGGGAGCCTCTACCAGGGAAATGCTTTGCAAAATCTCTTTGCTGCTGCATGTTTCGGGGGCAACTCTTTGCCTTTGCGCTCTTGAAGGGGATGCCTTGCTTGGTACCCCTACCTAAGTACCTAGGTACCCCGGCAGCCAGATAGGTAATACTTTCCAGAACGGAGCAATACCGAGGGCCAAAGCGGTGTAGCTGAAGTGTTCAATTCAGCCTCGTCCGTGCCAAGGGTTAAATTACGACATGATGCGTCAATGCATTTCCGTCAAGGACGCAAGCCTCGGTCCCGTACATGTACAATAGCCTATGTTGCTTAAACGACGTTGGCTTTTTCGATCAATGCTTGAAACGGCGGGGGAAATAAATGTTTGGCAACAATTTGATCACCTCCGTCAGCGCCGCCGTTCGGCCCGTATGTTTGGAACCCCTAGGTTTTTGTTTGTCTCTGATGTGTGAGTTGGAGACGGACCAGCT
The DNA here is from genome assembly GCA_000709145.1 of Balansia obtecta B249. Taxonomy (NCBI): domain Eukaryota; kingdom Fungi; phylum Ascomycota; class Sordariomycetes; order Hypocreales; family Clavicipitaceae; genus Balansia; species Balansia obtecta. Next base: position 2,306 of record JFZS01000151.1, read on the forward strand.
GCGGCGCAGTCGAGCGCTCTCGCCTCTCGCTCCGACGAGTCACCGGTGTGCGATGGATTGAGGGAAGGAGGTACTGATGCGGTACTGTGACGCGTCTAGGTCGGGTACATGTACGTACTCTAGCCCAACACCGTCCGCCATTCCGATCAAGTACTAGTACTCTCCGTGCAACAGTTGCGGTGTTGCACGACCGGGAGATGAAAATAGACTCCGAGTTACGTGCACTCGGCGGCTACGGTGCAACATTGGTTGAGGAAAACACGGGCTTGACCCGAGCATCAAGGCGCGTCGGGATCGGCGGGGATTTCCTGTGACTTTACTCCGTAGGGAGCGAGGACTGCCATGCCTCGCATCCCTCCCATAGCTAGCTCAGGTACACCACACGTGGAGACGCAGCAAAGTGCCAGGAAGGGGCCAAGGGGGCAGGGGGCACGACGGTGTGGCTTGAGATTGGGCCCAACGGCCCAGGCCAGGCCCGCCGCAGCCTCGATCGACACCTCGACAGCTGAGGGCCGGGACTAGACGGGAGCCAGACGGCAGACAAAAACAAAAGCACACTTCCGACCTATGCATCACACCTCAGAACTCATATAAGGGCAGGCCCTGAGGTGGAGGTGGTGCAATGATTTTGTCGGCCTTTTTTTTTTTTTTTTCGGCCGCTCAATCCGGCTGGCCAGCCACCCATGGGTTGGGCAAACCCACGAACCGACGCCCTTACCCATCCCCAACCGTATCCGTACGGATAAAGTGTTTGTCTAGCTCCAGGATCGATGTCTGCACAAACTGCGTGGTTGCTTGAAACAATGCAGTACTGCTCCCCTCTGTACGCCAAGCTCAATGGTGTAGATCAATCATGTCCGCCAGATGGGCAAAGTTGGGCGGCATGCACGCGGCTCGCTCACGATATGCTTCGTTCGTTCGACTCGGCGCCAACCAACCCGCTCTCACGCCATCCTCATGGATGATGATTGGGCATGGCAAGCCTTGACGGAAAGCACATAGCCGGCTCCCTGTCCACTGCCCTGTCCACTGTAAATTAGTCCCATCCCAATTACGAAGTCTGCTGTCGACTTGTCGACTTGCCGACGGGGCTTGGTCGAAAATGGGTCATCAGGGGTCATCCCTCCCTGGTGGCTGTGCCCCGGCTACCAGCCGCTAAGCCGCTTTGAGACCTCCTCCACGCGCCCGCGCATGCCAAAGACGCCTAGAGCCCCCACATCCACGACGACGTCGAGTAGCCCCCCCCTGACTCGTCGAGCCCAGTTACCTGCCCACGTCGCTTCTGGTCGTGGCTGGCTCTGTCTCTTTTGGCGCGGCTCAATTCATCCCTCACCGTTGGCCGTCCCCCATGTCCGCCCGCGACCTAGCCTTTTTCTTCTCTTCTCCTTTCGTCTATTTGCCGAAATCGAAATGCATCCCTTTTTCATGGCCAGTTTAATGACCCTCTGTTAAGACATTGTTGCTTTGGTGATTCTTGGTCACATTTCTCATACCCAACTTGCCCGAGATGGCGTCTCTACCCTCGGGTCGTGGGCAAGCGTCCCTTGACCTCGACTCGTCCACCTTGCCCACTATCTCTGATACAACTTCTGCTTCATCTGATATCTTCCGACTCCAAGACGTCTCCGCGACAAGCCACCTGCTCCAACTATCCAAACAAGAACAGCACCAGCACCGACATTCTCGGCACCAATCGTCACTCCTGCCATCAGATTGCATAGCAGACCAACCGCATCCGCCCATCTCTAACACTGATACGCTTCACAATCTGCCTGCCAGCCGAAATACACTGGCCAGTAGTCTCAGCTCCTCAACACCCATTGCCGTCGTGTCTCGTGTTGCGCCCGGCATCACTTCTGACTCGACTGCTTCTCTACCTCCTTCGCTCAGAGGTTCCATCAAGCGGAAGCCCTTGTCCCCGTCGGCTTCGTCATTGACCGCATCTCTCCGTCTTCGACATTCGGCTGGAGCAGCACCCCCTCCCTTGGACTTGGAGCGTATCCCCAAGCCAGGCCAAAGGTTTACCAGACCACCATCCGTCGATAGTCCGACTTTGTACGACTGTCCGCAGTCACTTCGTGCTTCTCTACCTTCGTTCAAGTAAGTTTCACAATGCCCAAGTGAGGGACCTCTCCTCCCCCTCCCCGCCCCTACATTACATTACGTCAAGTGCAAATCCTCTGGCTTTCCGCTGCTATTCATCCCTTGGCATCCCTCAAAATTTGTTTCCCACTGTTCTAGTGTGTTTCCTCATACATTTGTAGCAAAGCCGAGGGATGTTTGCTTGCCACCTTTGTTTTCCCTTTCCTACACAATGTCCCAGCTCCGGTCCATGCGTGCGGCTTCATTCTGAGGCCCACGTAAACGTGCTAGAACGGCGCGTCAGAGCCCTGGGTGGCATTTCGACATGTGTTCCTGAACCAGGCCCTTTACTGACTGGAATTTAACCTGGCAGATCTCCTGCCACCAATTTGGCGGGTACCCACCAGCCCACGGTGGAGGAACTCAGCATTCCAGAAGGCGAGTTGCGACATAGCAAATCTGCTGAGCTGTCCGACGTCTTGTCAGTATACGACGATATCTTTTCTGGAGAATCTGACTTGTCAGGATCAGACGAGGACGTGGCCCAAAGCTCCACGCCTGGATTCACAGTATATGATAGTAGCTCGGACCATATAGGGTCTCCCTGCACGGTACAATCCGACCAGAAAGCACCTCTTCATATGTTCTCCCAGAAACCACCGCCGCCACATCTGAAACTCGACGCCATTAAAAATCCAGCTTCTGAAAGCAAGCAGGAATCCACCAAGGAAACTGGCTGTCTGGACTCTGGCAAGCTCGCTGCATCTCCGCAGCTCAACAAAGCTCTTCCCAAAGATCCTGGCCAGACGTCACCCTTTGCGACTTTGTTTGGCTGGCCCAACATTTCTCCTTCCATCACCGAATTCTCGTCTATACCCTCCCCTCTATCGCCGAGGAAACACACCAATGACGCACATCAAGCCTCAGGACCCCCCCTCGGATACTGCGATTCATACTTATCGACACCACCGCCCGGTGCGGCCGCGTCGTCTGTCCAAATCGACGAGATGGAGGACGAATTGAAGGCCATCAGCTCTGAGCTGGCCGCGTCTATTCGCCGGGAAATGGACCTGGAAGACCTTGTTGATAGGCTTCAAGAGCAAGTCAACAACCCACACGGTTCCAACAAGCGTTCTAGCGACTACTTCTCTGATTCAGGCTACAGCTCGGCTAAATTGAGCGAATATGATCAGAGTCGAGAGGAAATCGAAAAAATTCAGAGAAGGTCAGAACAGGAGAAAGCCTCGATCCGACTGGAACTAAGTAACAAACTGCAGGATGAGAGATCGCGGCGGAAGGTGCTCGATCAGCAAATCAAGGACCTAGCCGAGAAGGCCTCACAAATGGACCTGGCTCATATGAACAGCCTCGATGCCAATGACCGTGTTAGGGATCTGGAAAAGTCGTGCGAGGATCTCAGACGACGTCTTGCGGAAGAGCGGGAGTCCAAGAGCAACTTTGAGGACTTGTTATCTGGACTTAAGAGTGAACTTCAAGAAGCCTGCAATGAGCGAGACAATCTCCGCGAGGAAGTTGTTCCTCAGCTACGGGCTAGAGTGGAGGGCCTCGAAGCTCAAGCAGCTTCTTACGCCAGTCTAACCTATGAATCGACTAAAATGCAACATGAACTGCAGTCACTGAAACAGGAAAACACATCGTTGCGCGAATCCATGGGCCCCGAGGATCTTGCCATGGCTAGGTCAAACTCTGTTGCTGCTGGCTCCCACAGCAAGGCTCGAAGGCCCTCAGTATTCGGCGGCTTGTCACGATCAGCCAGTGTTAAGAACGTCCAGTCTGAACCCCGAGAAGCGCTGGCAGAGAGGTTGAAGGACGTGGAAGCACAACGAGACGCCCTTCATAGTGCCCTCAAAAACCTCCTGGAGAGGCAAGAGTTCCAGAACCGCGAGAACGAGAAGAAACTCAAGATTCTGGAAGCGGAACGCCAGCGTTTGCTGCTTGAGCCTCGGAAGGCTGGATTCGACAAGGAGATTTCCAGTTTGCGCACTGAGATCAATGTGCTGCGCCGACGAGCGGAGGACGCGCTCGAGCAAAAATGGCAAGTTGAGAAAGGTTTGAGTGGTTTGAAGATGGATCTCGATAGAGCCGAAGAGGAAATCGCCTCTCTCCGTTCTCTTCTCCAGGAAAAGGACATTCTTATCCCGCCCTCCTTCACCAGGTCAAGCAGTGTCAACGGCGTCGCGAACACTCCTGTGAGTTCAGACTCACTGCAGACTGCTTACCAGGATCTGCAGAGCGCCTACGCCGAGTCTTTGGGGCGCATTAAGAAATTAGAAGTTGAAAGTGGCGGTACTCCATCCGATGAGAAGACCAGGCTTGCCATTGAGCGCCTCGAGCAGTCACTTTCAAAAGCAGTTTCTCAGCGAGATGCGGCTCACCGCCACCTGGATGACATCAAGTCACAGGTGGATGAATTGGCGGCAATCGAGTCCCGGCACGTGGGCAGAGAAACCGCGCTGGCAGACCAGTTAAGCGAATCAGCGCAGCGCGTTGAACAACTAGCTTCACAAGTCCACCAGCAGCTTTCGACCAATGCTGACCTCCGCAAACGACTTGCCGAAACCGTTGCCAGAGGAGACCTGGACAGAAAGATGAACTCGGACCGCATTACCGGCCTGCAAGCGCGACTGCACTTGCTTGAGGAGCAGCTCGTAGCGGCTCAAACTTCGTCTGAAGACCGTGTCAGTCGTCACGAGGAAGAGATATCCCAACTGCGGGAGGCACACAATGATCAGCTTCGTCGCATCAACAACGGTGGCGGGGTTGGCGTTTCAGCGCGCAAGGGTTCACTTCTGAATGCTGCGGCATCTATCAATTCCCTCTTTGGCCGTTCTGGGCAGGGCATGCCGGCCAAGAGCTTTGAAGAGGAGGTCGAAATTAAGACGTTACGAGCCCGGGTCACAGAGCTAGAAAAGGCTCTTGCGGATGCTGAACACGAGATTGAGCAAGTCGTTGCTAAGATGAACGAGGCACAGATCGAGGTTATGAATCTTCAAGAAGAACGGGAGATGGCCGCTCGAGAAACCCGCAAGCTGCAGAAGCTGATTGAAGAGGCCAAGCTGATACCCCCTGGAGGGTAGACTTAGGGTGGAGAGGTGAAGAGTTGGAGCGTTGTTCCGCTCCTTGTCACCATGATGACGTACCGCATGTCAGACCGTTGGTGCGCTGACATGGAAGATGAACGTGGCGTGAAGAGGGTTCGTGTGTTGCATCTAGCGATTGGAGTTGTTTTTCTTTTTCTGTTCTTTTTGTGCTTTTGTCCACATGCATATGGAGGTAGGCTTTGTCATTAGCTGGAGATGGGAAATCGGTGGGTTTCTGAAGAGTGCGGAAACGGGACCTGTCCGTAACCAAGGCTTGGGCACACTCTCCATGGAGACACCGGGTATCATTATCATACACTTGCAGGTTGAAGCATCTATATACTCTACCTGGACTGTCTGCCGAAAAGCATATGGAGTGGGCAAGACAGAGGCTTATACTGGGCGAATTGGTGCGGTAACGGGCTCAACCGGGAGAGACGATTTGCACATTAGTATTGCTACACATTCTGGGACATAATGTTTGTTGTAATATATAACTGGTAAATTATTGGAAGGGAAAATGGGTTTGGACGAAGAGTATTTCTATAGGATATTGGCTCAATCAGACGAATATGTATGCCAAAAGACCGGCTGCTCGAAGGAGAGAGAAACTTTGTTAGCGACAAGGACCAATTCGGATTCTGCTGACAGTCATACGCTTATAGTCTTTGAGAAGGCGGGCTAAACATAGTCATAGACCTCTTTATAAACAACATCAAAGCTGTCTTGGGATTGATTGACTTTGAAGACTGGACGCTGTGACCATGACCGAAGTCTTGAGTTGGCGGGCGATAGTAGGTCATACAGGGTATAGGGTATCCATGGGTCCTTGATCGATTTGTACTAGCATGTTCGTATAAGGAAGGTCGCGAAAACCCACAGCATGAACATACTCACCACTTCGTTTTGTCCAGTTCTTTTCCGAGTGACAATGCAAACCATTACTCGCTGTGCTAAGATTGCATAACCCGGAAGCTGCCCTGACTTGGCTCACTATCAGAGGAAAGAAAAAAAAAAATATCGCACGTGTCCTTCGGCCTGAAGCAAGAGTCAATTCAGAATACAACAGACACTGCCGAAAAGAGCACAACCGTGAAACTAGTCATGCAGCTGTGCGCACATGCTGGAAAATAGTGGTCATAACTGACTTCCGCGTCAAATGACTGCAGAGCAACCGTCTCTCGGCGAGAAGATGGCTCATTTCAGTGTCATGAATGCGTTGACTGGGGATTCCGCGGATTCTGAAGCCGGGAATAACCTGGCTGCACAAGAACAGCTGGACCGAGAGCATCGTATGCGCTTCTTCCGCAACCGAGCAAGCGCGACTTCAGAATCCGGAGACCAGGAAGCGGATAGAGCCTCAGGATCCGTGACGCACGAGAAAAGCAGCAGCAGACGTACTCTGCGATCCGTTCGAAATGCTGACGCGCAGACCACGACCCCCGTCATCAGAGCCACACAGCACATGCGTCCTCGCACTCGCGTCCGCGAGCTCCCCGACTTGGCAGGAGACGAGACCGTCATACAAGAAACGGCGCGGGCGAGCAAGGTGCAGCAGCGGCAATATAGGAACCCTTTCACAGCGTCGAAACAGCTGGACATGACCATGTCCACGGAATCGCCCTCCGTCGAGGTGAAGAGGGGAATGAAGCGAAAGCGTGATCTTGTCAAGTTGCGTCCCGAGAAGGAGCAGATTTTCAAGGGCCTCCAGTTCTACTACATCCCGGATAATGACATCGCGCCTGCGCGCAGGCTGCGGATCAACAAGGCTCGCGAGTACGGCGCCTCGTGGACACGGAACACTTTGGCAGCCACGCACGTGATTGTCGACAAGGACATTGCGTACAGCGATGTGAAGAGGGTCTTGGGGGAAGCACTGGCGGAGAGAGTGGTGGTGGTCAATGAAGAATACGCTGTTGATTGCATACGGTTCCGGGCGGTGCTTGACCACAGGCAGCGGAAGTATCACGTTAGAGGTCAGCCGCCTGACGAGCCGCCTGACGAGCCGCCCGACGAGGGAGGTGGAGACGGAGAAATCACCGCGATGAACGAGCTGCAGGGAAAGCCAAACGAATCTACGGGCTCGCTCAAACTGAAACCGCAGCACCGAGATTCCCCCCCGAGGAGGGACCATGTTTCGGAGCCAGGCACGCCGCCAGGCAGTAGTGAGAAGTCTGGCTATGGAAGTGCGGCGGCGGCGGCGGCTCGGAAGAGCAGCAGTAAGAATGCGCCGACGGCAGATTTGGAAATTGGTGCTCTGAGCAAGGACGCGACAAGATGTGCAGGGAAGACTACCTCTGTTCAGAACGGAGGGCGCGACGGAGACGAGCTGTCACAGTGTATCACGATGATGCAAGAGTTTAAAAATCTCCCGCTGGACAATGACGAAGATGAGGATTCCCGGTCCACGACAGACCAGGCTGGACAAAGCTCGGACGAAGAGGGCAGTGGATCACAGGCCGAGCAGAAAAGCTCCAAGGTGGCCAAAGGCTATCTCCGGCCGAGGAAGAAGACGGCGACGCGGTTCGAGGACGGGTTCGTCTGCAACCAGGCAGGTTCGCAAAATGCCCACGCGGACAACCCGAACGCGAGGACCATCGAGGTCCTCCAACGCATGGCCAACTACTACGACCGCATCAACGACCACTGGAGGACGACGGGGTACCGCAAAGCCATGACGACGCTCAAGAGACAGCCGGTCAAGATTTGCACGGAGGAAGAAGCCCTCCGGCTGCCGCACATCGGGCAGAGAATCGCGCAGAAGATCGAGGAGATTGTGACGACGGACCAGCTCCAGCGGCTCCGGTACGCAGAGGACGAGCCGACGGACGCGGCGCTGCAGCTGTTTCTGCGCATCTACGGCGTGGGCAACAAGCTGGCGCAGCAGTGGATATGCAAAGGACACAGGACGCTGGACGACGTCCGGACCAAGGCCAAGCTCAGCGCCGGCCAACAGATTGGGCTCGACCACTACGAAGACCTGAACACGAGGATCCCGCGGCCCGAGGTAGAGGCCCTGGGTGCGTTTGTCAAGCAGGCCGCGGCCCAGATCGACCCCGTCGTGGAGCTCATCATCGGCGGGAGCTACCGCCGCGGATCGCCCACGTCGCACGACATTGACATAATCGTCACCAAGCGCGGCACCAGCGCGGCGGCCGAGCTGCGTCCCTTCCTGGCGCGGCTGGTCCGGCTGCTGACGGAGCAGCGCTTCCTCACGGCCCAGCTCACAGCCTTGGATGCCCGCTCGGACGGGAGCAGGTTCAACGGCTGCTGCGTCCTGCCGGGGGCGGGGGCCAAAGGGCGCGAGGGCCGCTGGCGCCGGATCGACTTCCTGCTCGTGCCGGAGACGGAGAGGGGCGCCGCGCTCATCTACTTTACGGGCAACGACATATTCAACCGGAGCATGAGGCTTCTGGCTGCCAGGAAGGGCATGCGGCTGAACCAGAGGGGGCTGTATGAGCGGCATTGCGGCATGACGGGGAGGCTGGTTGAGGGGCGGTGCGAGAGGAGGATATTTGACGTGTTGGGCGTCGGTTGGAGGGAGCCGAGGGAGAGGTGGTGCTGATGGTGATGAAAATCTTGTAGCCTGATGGAACGACTTGTGCAATACGGCTTTTGTCGTTGGGAACGTGGGTGTTTACACGCAGCAGTCCGGTGATGAATTATTTGACTTGATATCCCTAGCCATAGGACAGTTCCTTTCAATACGACGTACGTGCGCGCGTTGCTCGATTCAGAGAGGTGATGTCCTTTTAAATGCAAAAAGGATCTGGCAACGGCCGCTTTGTAAAAAAAAAAAAAAAAAAAAAAAAAAAAAAAAAACAGCGTGCACGTGAAAGATGAAGCAAAAAGGGCAACTTGGGCCGCCCAAACGTCCATCCAGGACGACGACGACGGACCCCTCAACACCAGCAGCACAACCAACCGCCCTCCCCTCCCCCCCTCCCCGAAAACCAAAGCCCCGATGGCCAACTCGCTCAACATACTCTGTTTCGGCGACTCCCTCACGTCCGGGTACCACGACATGGGCACCAGCTCGCACCCGTACTCGATGGCCCTCAAGGCAACCCTGCAGGCAGCCCTGCCGCACACCAAGATAGACGTGCACACAAACGGCAAGCCAGGCGACGTGGGCTCGTGGCCAGCCTTCAACGAGCGGCTGAAAGAAGAGTGTACGCCATTTCTCTAGCCTGCGCGGGCCACAGCGAAACATTATGAACTGGACTGACTGGGACGGGCTTGAAAGGCGCAAAACGCCGCTACGACTGGGCCATCATACTCGCCGGCACAAAGTCCGTCTTCCTCAACTCCGAATAGAATAGAATAGCTTTTTTGTTTTTTTTGCCCCCCCCCTGGCCCTAACGAGAAAGCCAGTGACCTCGCGTACCGCGTGCCCATGGACCGAATGTACGCTGCCTTCCGGTCAAACTGGGCCGTCGCCCTGCGCAACGGCACAAAGGTGCTCGCCTTGACGGTCCCCGACGCCAGGGCCAACCCGTCGTGGCTCGTCGAAGACAGGGCGAACATCAACCGCTTGATAATGGGCCACCGGGAAGACAACTTGTGAGTAAGGGGGATGATGCCCGCCCCGCGGACCCGCGTGTCGTGCGGGGAACGCTGACAATCTCGATCCCAGTTATGCGTTTGACCTCCATTCCAAGATCCCGTACCACTCCTTGTCGCAGCACGACAGGGACAAGTACTGGGATGACGGACTGCATCTCACTAGGATGGGGTACGACTGGATGGGCGCACAGATCGCCGTCGGCTTCCTCGCCATCCTCTTCTCGTCAAGGGGCAACGCGCCGAATCCACTGCCTGGCCGGGACCAGCCGACGACTACTCCTCCCGATGATGCCGTGTTCGAGGAGGAGGCGGGGAATCCGAGCAACATAAGCGAGGGATACGTCGTTGTCAGAAAGAAGGATTTGTATTGATGCCATGGCAAATACCAAGTTAAGTCATGGGGAGTTTTTGGCGTCGCTGGGGGAAAATCATGACTATTGCATACATTTCATGTCCCGGCCCCCGATACTCCTCCGTCTTGTGTGTGTTTTGTTTTTACTACCAAATAACGCCGGCCCCGGCATGCTTGAAGAAACCAAAAGAAAAAGAAAAAACCCGCAAATACAGTATGCTACGCCTGATCGGGCTTTTGCGCTTGCACGGCGAGATTCGCTGCGACAAAGTCCTGCAGGTTACAAGTCAGCATCCAGCGTCACCAAACTCCCCTTGCCGCAGACGCGTAAAGCCAAGCGCCTGCCTCATGAACAAAGGCAAAAGCCCAAGTAAGACTCACCGGAAACTCCTTTTGCAGCGCGTCCGTCACACGCTCGACTTCCTCCGCCAGACTCTCCACGTTGGCATCCCATCTGCGCATCTCCTTGCTTGCAAATATCTCTGCCCGCCCACTGCCCTTTTCGCCCCATGCCTCTCCTGCCTCGAACCACACGATCCCATCCAGCTGATCAATACGACCTGCAAGTCGTCCCTGTTCAATCATGCGGGCCGTCGTCTCTTCCGCTTTGCCTGCGTCTAGCCCCAGGAGCGACCCCAGAGCGTCAAACCGAATATTGTTGTAGATTTTCGACGCGCCCACCAAGTTGTGCTCAACCACAGCCTTGCCCAGCACCGTGAACCCATCCGACGTCATGGCAAGCTGGTGCGGCTGCAGGCCCTCGGCAAACTTGTCCACCTCTGCCGGGGACAAGAGCATGTCGAAATACATCTTCTGCAGGATGCCAAACTCTGGCAGCAGCGCGGTGCGCTCGTCCTTGTGCATCCTGCCCAGCATACGGCTCCTCTTAGGTCCAGCCGGGGCCAGAATGGCGCACTTGACAGACATGCCAAGGGTATGCATGCGCTCCTCCTCGGCGACGACCCCCGCAAAGCTGATATCGTAGTAGCGGTTAGCGGCTGACATGAAGTCACGCTTGGCGTCCGAGATGCGGGCCTGCGCCAGGCGAAAGTGCAGCATCATCTCGGGGTCGTGAAACAAGTGCATGATGTTCTTGAGCTTGTTGGTGTACGTTTCCGCGGCAGCCGCGTCGTCCACCTCGAGGTAGTTCCTGACGATGCGGATCCAGATCCGGGCCTTCTCCTCGTCCGGCACTTTGCGCTGCGAGTTGTCGAGGGGTATCTCGGCGAGCGCCTTGGCGGCCGCGAGGTAGTCTTCCTTGTTCTCGTGCGCCGTGGCCACGAGCTCGCACAGCGTGGCCGCGGCGTCGAGGAAGGACGACGGCTGAGATGCGAGGGCGGCAAGAGTCCGCGTGCCAACTTGGATCCAGACGTCCTCGCGCTCGACGGACTGCAGCGCTGACACGAAGACGCCGAGGAGCGCGCGCGTCGACACCACGCCTAGGGACTCGCTGAAGAAGGAGTCGAAGGTTTCGTTGAGGTCCTCGATGACCGTGTCCGGCGAGGACAGGCTCTTGAGGTTGGCGAGGAGGGCTTCGTAGATGGGAGCCTTTTCGCCTGCTTCCGTCTCGGCCTGGACTAGGGCCTCGGCGACTCTTGAATTCGGCGCCATGGCTTGGGACGTGGGAACCTGTACAACTCCGTCTCTGTCTGCCCCTCTCCCCACTTTGCTGCTACCGATGAGTTTGATGTAAAGAATGTGGCTGAGAATGAAAGTGATGGGATGTCTGGTGCTGCTGCTTCAAGAGGGCATGGAAGACGCGTTTGAGATTACAAAAGTCGACGATATTCGATAATTCGCGGTGGGGTAGGAGCTATGCTCCCCTGCGCACCTGCGCACCTGCGTACCTGCGTACCTGCGGGGGTGGACACGGCGGGGAGCTGTAGTGGGGGCGGTCATCGACCGACTCCAGGCCCTGGTTCCTTCATTAGTGACTTTTACAGTGGGTGAGCGCCTCAGGAACGACATTGGAACTTGCATCATTTCCCATCGTCATCGTCCACCTGCTTTCTCAGGGACGACGGGCTCTACTTATTAGTGGCAAACGGATATGTACATATAAGTGCAAGTATATCTGTAAAAACATCCGTGGCAGACGCAGTAGCAGCCGACTTGCAGCAAACATTCTACCATGTCATCATTCTGGTCATCTATCTCAAAAAACCGTCTATTTATTATGCCAAAGCAGTGTGCGCAGCGAATCCCAGTCGTCGCAGTCCTTGTAGATGTACGTCATGCTACTGCGCAAACTGGACTGCAGGTCCTCAGGATGTGTCTTGAACAACAACATGACCATGCCCCAGGACAGAGACGCAAAGGCCGGCCATGCGTAGTAGCTGATTTGCGACGACAGCGGCTCTTTGGAGACCACGGGGAAGCCGTGGCCTGGCTTGACTGCGATGCGGGCGAGCGCTAGCGCGACCCGCGCAAAGATGTAGATGACGATTTGCTGGCTGACTGACGAGATCTTGCCGTTGCGCTTGGAGCGTTGCCCGAACACGATGTAGCCACCGAGGAGACCGGCAAGGAAGCTGTCATAGGGCCCTGGAAGGAATATCACATGGGATAGTTAATATCGCCGTCTTCTAGGCCAAGAGAGAGAGAGAGAGACAGAAAGAACGACAGAAAGAACGACAGAAAGAAAGACAGAAAGAAAGAAAGACAGAGAGAATCAAGACCTCCTTACCCTCCTTGCCCTGGTTAGGGCCATAGTACTTCAACGCCAAAGTCGTCAGTTTATATATCGTCGCAAAGCGAGCGAGGTTTGTAGCGTGTTTCCTTGTCGCTCTCAACACGAGGGCAATTTTTTGCCGGAATCTGCAGCAACGTGTTGCACACATGTCAGCACACAAAACAAAAAACACCCGTTTACTTCCTCGTCGTTCGCTTTGAACATACGTTCCAGATCGGAAGAGGAAGATCATACTAAAGCAGAATCGCGGTGTTAGCCATCTTCGCTCCCTCTCGGCATTTCGGAAACGGACGCACAGTCGCAGAAAAACTTACACCAGCGCGTGAGGGAACCGTACTTTGGTTCCGTACACGGCGCCATTGCGAGCCGTCTTGACGATCGACAGCAGATCGTGGTAGCGCGGGTCGAGGATGATGCGCTCCAGGGCGCCCTAGAAGGAAGCAGGCGTTAGCCCATGGGGTTTTGGGGAACAAAGCGCTCGGCATAATCTGTCTCCCGTTGCTCGACAAAGCTGATGTGTACGCCGTCCGCCGGCTTCTCTGGTCCGTACCTTGAGGGCATCCAGCGATGTCGCCATGTCGCTGGTTCTGTGCCTCGGTAAAGGGCGGGTAAGGGTGGTTTAGTCGTGGACGTTGCGGCCTTGCTTGAATGAGGAAGCACCGGGGGAAGAACAAGTCCACGTCCAGAGTTTAGCCTGCGATATGTTGGGCGAGCCGGCGCATGGAAATGGGGTGCAGGACACGACAGGAGGACGAGACGATGGTGAGGTTCAAGAGGCAAGGCTGGACCGACGTGGTCCGGCACAGAGCCTCGGAATGATGGCTGTGGGTGGTCGGCCTGCTCCGACAGCGACGGGTGGCAGTTGGCTCAGGTGCGCGCAGTGAGTGCTGTTGCCAATCGCCCAGCTGCCCGCCAGCCGCCGTCAGCCGCCGTCAGCCGCCGCCAGCACAAGGCCAGCACCAGAGGCAGCAGCGCCATCAACACGATTGATTGATGGATTAATTAAGTCACGTACATGATAAATAAAAAAAACAAAAAGAGAGAGAGAGAGAGCAAATGATATCAATTGCCCATTTTAAGCCAATTTGTTGTAATAATCGCCATCATTTACCATCATGGCGTTTGTCCCGTGGGTGACAGATTCTGTGACGGATCCCCGCGACCCATAAAAAGTCAAAGAGACACTGACAAGACGTTAGCATGTGATGTACTCCATACTCCGTATCCTTTGCAACCCCTACCCCACAGTTTTGGATTTTTTTGTACAGACGATAGTATCCAATTCGCAGACCCTCGCAGACCCACATCACACGGCTCACAAAGTCACCAAGGTTGTTCACACGAGCTAGCGACGACATCAACCCACCCAAGGAGTTTCCTCACCATTTCTACGCCTACGCTCGCTGGACGGTTAAACCTTTGGCCAAGTTTGCAACACTGCCTTTCATTCGCTGGCCCTACTTCTAGGTCAGATACACTAGCCACTTGTCAAAATCTCCTCCTCATCATCTATCATAGTACAATACAGTGCAAAGTTGCATATCCCCAAAACGCCAACCGTCTTCAATCTTCAATGTCATCGTCACTCAAGACCAACTTCTGCGCAAGCATTCCAGACACAGCGCCCGCCTTGATTCCCGCACTCTTCTTCCGCGGGCTAGCCTCTTCCGACGGTCTATCCGTTGCCCATGCTTCTCCAGGCACAGCATCGTCTTCGGCCGCGGATTCATCGTCCACTGTCGCCGATGCGCCGTTGAAGGAAACAACCTTCTCGAGATCGCGCAGTCGGATGCTTGTCCTGCGGCTGCGTGCAATTTGAGCCATGTATGGCAAACGGTCGAGCAGCATCTCTCGCTGAGCCGCGCTTCCGAGGGAGAGGAGGGGCGCGGGCTCAGTGCTATCGTCACTTGTATTGCTTGCCTTTGCCACAGTGGTAGCGGTAGCGGCCGAGCGAGCCTGCTGCTGGCGCTGCATCCACGAAGGGGGATCCGCGGATGCTTGCGACTTGAGAAATGCGCTGGCACCGTCGGTTAGGTCCTTGGTTCCTACTTGCCATTCGCCCTTGAGCATCTTGCTTGACCATAGATCTACAAGGCCTTCGATCTCCTCCTTGGCCCTCCATATTTTCAGGCTCGTTGGGTAGAACATTTTGAATGCATCGCTGCCTTTTGCCATGGTCGTCGTCTTGCGTCTGACTGGGTTCGGTAACGAAAACAACATGCCGCGGACTGCAACCTGAAAAGTCATGTCGTCTTGGCGCAGTAGATGACTGCTCGAGTCTCTTCCCCCGAACCCACCTTGTCCTCCGGAAAAGACATTTCTTGAAGAGCAAAGGAGATCGCTTTCTGATAGATATTCTATGCATTCGTTGACGTAGTCCATCGGAGTCGAGAGATCCATCGGATCAGTGCTTTCACATGACAGAATGTAGTTCTCGTGCAGCGCGGATATAAACGTGTGCGTGTCTGTGCCCGTTTCGTCAATCAGGGAATCGACAGACACCTGTGACCTCTTCGGGCGAGCATATTGAGACAAGTATGTTGGTAAATTCTCCACAGTATCGTCAGCAGGAGCATTGTCATCCCGCTTGTTGTAGACGACTTTGCCAACGGCGTGGAATATGCCGAGGCTGGCTTCGCGTTGAGAGATCAGCTCGAGGCTTTCAGTTTCGCCTTGCGTCAAGCTGATGGAATCTCTCGTGCTCTTTTTCATTTTGCTGAAGGCGACCTTCGCACCCCAATCTGACACTTGATCTCCCTTGAGGCAGAGGAATTCGAGAGATGAGATGGCGCTGCGAACGTCTCCAATTTCCCCCAGTCTCTTAAGTACCTGAGGTCCAGGCGTTCTCCTGCGCCCAGATTTCCTCGCCTCTTTAATGACCACAAGCTCTAGAGCTTTGGCAAGAATCGACGGGGCGATGGCATTAAACTCAATCACTCCCACACCGGGGTGGCGTAGGATTTCTGGTCCAAGAAGACGATGAGCAGTCAGACTATCTGCCGAAGCCGATGTCGTCGTCAGCAACGTTTCCGTTATTACCAACACAATGGGACTTATCGGCTCCCTCTGCTGTGACATCTGGCCAAATTTGGCGAGGGACGGCGTGTGAGTTGCCAAGTAATGAAGAATGTTGCTGCGGAAGGAACTGAGCGCAGACGACGAACGCGAAAAAGTGTTGGGAAATTCTTCAATGAGAATAATCCGTCTTGTCCGACTGGCTCCTGTTCCGTCTGAGCTGGTTGGCGTAGCCTCGCGAGATCCCTCAACATCAAGAGTCCCAAATTTGCCACCACGCCCGAGAAATTCGCTAAACTGAGAAGACGATGAAGTAAAACCAACCCCCATGCTCGGGGTTGGATTCTTCCACTCGAGAAGCTCGCATCCCATTTCTTTGGCCAGCAAGCGTATCGTCGTGGTTTTCCCAGATCCAGCAGCGCCTTTGAGAATCAAGACGCGCTGACGCATTCGCCCCCTCATAACGTCATCGAGCCATCTTCGAACATCTGCAACCTTCTTCTTGTGCACTGCCAATTCGTCGAGGTTGCGGGGACCGAAACGTTCTGACCATGGCCGTAACTCGTCATCCATCCCCAATGGGGTCGTAGGTTTCGGCGGCTTAAGGAACCTTAGACCCGTGCTCGTCGGCTCACTAGACGCAGCAACATTGGTCTTCCTCCGCCTCGTGCGGGAATGCGGGCCAACCAAGCTGGATGAGCTTACTTTCAGTTCCGATATCTCGTCATCCTCAGAAATGGGATCACTAATTGGATCATCGATCGGCGGGGCAAGCTTTTCATTACCCTTGCCCGTATTCGTGACTCTTTGAGCTTGTCTGGAGAACAGCGTCTTCAAATTCGCTGTTTTGCCCTTCTCTTCAACCCGCACATCGTCTCTTCCCTTTTTCGGACTGTGACTTGCGCTATTCTTTTGGGAGCCCGCTCGCCTCGTCTTTGTGGGGGGGGCATCGCTGATAGATTGTAGTGTAGAGCCCTTGGCCTTAAGAGGGCCTGTGGAAGCAGCTTGTTTTCGGCCTTTGGAGGATGACGTCGGCGAGGAAAGCAAGAAGTCGGAAAGGGTGTTCGCCCGCGGTTGGCCATCTTTATCGTCAGAGGCCTCGTGAACGTTCCGCCTACGGCGTTTGGCGGGCGGGGCCATCAAAGCGACAGAATTGACGAGAGCATCTGGAGATTGGGGGTCCCATGAGGGCTGGAACTGGAGCTGTCGACTTTGCAATCGATCTTGTGTCAATAGTCGGGATGTTGTCAAAGACAACCGGCGAACCCTCTTCTTTGCCTGGCTCGCGTGGCTTGCCGACGTCAATCGCTCATGGCGGACGATACAGACGAAAATCTACCGCCTAAGCTGTTGGTGTGGGTCCAGCAGCCTCAAGCTATCCACGCATTGGCCGATGTATGATGTATGCAGCATGCGTGATTGAAATCCATCACCTGCAGTTCTCATTGTCTATGAATACTAGTCGGCGTTACATCACCAGATGGAAAATGGTAACGCAGCATACTTCTGGAGCCAGGTTCCACAGACAGGGGAAGATATCTATCTCACACATCGGATACTCTAGATCTTTCATACAACAATCCAAACAAAGACCGACATACCCGCGCTGGGAATTAATAAGTATATTCATATTGTCCATCCATGGAAGTTGTCCACAAATGTCGCAGCGGCGCGCAGGAAATATTCGTCATCATCTCCCCACGTTGTTGCCAAGTCTCTCATTGCTCGAATGGCTTTGAGAGCCCGTCAGCTTGTCTTGAATCCTGGCACTTGGACTTAGGTTGTTGCTCACCTTTTACGTAGTGTGCATCATTCGAATGTGGCGAGTTCAAAGCCTTGTTTTGCACATACTTCCAATCACGCCCGGCAAGCTCATTATCAATGTTTTCCGGATTTAGCCGAGGCCGTCCTTTTATGATGAACACAGCAATGACCAAAAGCCACCACTGTCTCACGAGGCTGACGTGATACTGCGTCGGGAAAAACGGTAACAGGACTCGCAGTGCATAACTCGTCGTCAGCAAGTGAACAAGGAAGAAATTGTAATCTCGAGCACTCGGGTTCACAGCTGAGACAAACAAAGTTACAGCTGCTTGTTGCGAACCTCGAAAGTCTGCGATAGGGTCGTCAATCTCCCATGCATTCCAGTATTTCATGACAATGTCTTCGTTCTCTTTGAAGATGGATTCCATATCTCCGTAGTCGATTACTTTGGGCAGTTGGTTCATGTCTTCATCTTCTGACATCTTAATTAGCAGGTCGATTACCGAGTTGGAACCAGATGGAGATGGCTTGGTGTAAGACGGGTTACTGGTATAGCTGTATAAGAAGTTGTGCTGTATAGATGCCAGGGTAAGGGCCTCCATGGCAACCTCTTTGCTATCTACCTCATACGCGTAGCCCAGTTGAATGAGTGGATGGCCAACTACTATTCAATCAGCTGCTGGACCAAAAAGTGTGAGAAGTTGCAGGCATTCGCTTACGTCCGCAAATAAGTCCATGTACCAACGGTTTTTCAGAGTAAAACAGGTAGTGCTCAACGACCTTTTTCCAGTCATAGGAGTACTCCATGGCTAGTTTGTCTTCGAAAAAGTCAATATATGCCCGTTGGTATCTCCCATCTCCCAAAAAGTCGGCCCAGTCATTGTCCATGAGCTCCGCTGGCGAGGGCACCCAAGCTTCCAACTCTTTGACCTGCTCCTCGTAGATTTCATGGAGCTGGTTGCATGTGCCGCCAAGTAAATAGGCCGAGCTAAGTATATGAGCAGTGTGGTTGTCAAAGCGAAGCTGATTGTATGCGACGGAGTAGTTTACGTGGTTGGCTTTGAGCAAATGTTTGAGGGTACGAGCACGGCGATCGGGATTCGTTTCAATGTGATGCACCTCCACAGGGGGAAGATTGATGGGCTGAGCCTTGCGGTGCCCACCGAGTACAAATGAAAGCAGTCCCGACATTCTCTAGTCGCTATCGCTCTCGGGATTTGCCAACGATCAATCAAGTGCCAATTTGTGCACTCTTATGTGCTGGAAGCGTTGAGTTTCTGGTGGGATTGTTCGGGCAAGTACCTGTATGTACGTACCTCAGGTGGGGGCATGGCTGGCTTCCGTCCACTCTCCGTGGGCCCCTTGTAAAGGCCCCTTGTAAAGGGCCCTTGTCTTACTCATTTAGGCTTAGCTCCTGATTCGTACCCGATTTTCTTGAGTAGTGCGCGTTTATTTGCTGCTTCAAACAGACTAACGTCACAATCTCCTAAATCTCCTACTTCTCCGTACTAAAACTCGCCACGCTATTCTAAACCAGCCTTTGCACCATATTCCTACGCGTTGTTCACGCCCCGGGGCGGCGCGCTGGCATCGTCTTCAAATACGCACAGAACCGTTCGCAATGGCCCTTCCCAGCAAAACGAAGCGCAGCATTCTATATGCTGAGCTGCTGTCAAACATTAGGCAAGTTTCTGTTGCAGCTACCTTGCCGTCACCGCCCATGCCAGATACAGTGGCAAAAATCACAGAAGATGGTCGGCACCTTTATCTTGAGCATGACGGTTGCACAGAAACTCTGGTCCTCCCGGGCACAGTATCCAAGACATTGCTGCGGCCTGCGCAAGGTTCATCTCGCTATCTGACATGGCGGCTGCCCCTAGCGGCTGGCCAAGCAATGCTTCCTCCATTCTCTCCAGAGAACCAAGCGGTTCCTTGGTCAGCAGTGGACCTTGAGGACGAATCCGCAGTTAGCTGTCGGACTTGTAGCAACGAGATCTTACCTCGAGGTACGATCAAGATCTGGAAAGACTTGCCAAGTGAAAACTGGGCTGAGATGATGGAGTTTTGGCATTGCCATAAACCCCATGACCATGACCAACAGGATAACTCAAACCTTGCGAATAAGGGATACGGAGCCAATAATGCCATTATTGCTCAACCTAGTGTAGGATTTGTTGACATTACTTCCTTCATGTTTGACGAGCATGATTGCCAGAATCTTTTGGTAAGTTTGCTCAACCTTCCACGAGCTTCGCTTCAACATCCCCTTTTGTTTCATTAAAGGGCGGGAAATAGAAGGTGCCAAATCGGCTTCAATAGCAGCCCTATGGTCTGGTTATCGATACAATTCCCGCAAAGTGACTTTATTACCGAACCCTACACGAGAAACCTTCTCTTCGAAGAATGGTTTCTTGTGGCTAGGTTGATGGTAAGCCTCTTCAATTTCGTCCCAGTATCCAGAGTTGCGATGACTGGGAGATTTCTAGAGGTACACATGTCAACCATGATGATCCATTCGGAAGCTCTTGTCAACCGTCACATGTGCTTACTTGACCACCAGTTTTCAGTTTCTGAAGTTGCAAGGGCAACAGATAGCAGCGCTGGAGCAGTCGCAAAATCAGAGGCAGGAAAATATCTGCACATATACTGCAACAAATGCACCACTGAGGTTGGACTGTTCGGCATGAGAGACGTCTCCGTCACACTGTTCAAGTGGCAAGTCCTTTGCACTACGGCCGTACCCAGCAGCCGGACTCCGAGCGGCTCGGAATGTTTAGCATCTTCCCTGATCGCGAACATTTCCAGGTCAGGTTGTGCGAAGTCGCTCCTCATTCCGCAAGATTCCGGGAAAGGCAAAGGCTCTGAAAAGATGCTCTATCTGTGGGTGTTGAATCCCAATGTTGTGTACTCCTCCTCTTCCATTCAAGGCAAGAGAACCGCGATGAAGATTCTCTTTCGGGAAGTGACTAGGGAAGAGGGAAACAAGCTTTCAGACTCCGCGGATGTTCAAGATCTGTCCCTTCCAATTGCAACCATAGAATCAGCAAAAGAAACACTAGTGTTGAATGGCCAGCTTCTGCCAAAGACAGAGAGATCTTTCAAGGAATGGCAAGTAGGTCTTTTAAATAGATGGTAAATAGAATTATTAATGTTAAGAGTTTCTTCCGTAATTGGTAGGCAAGCAATGCATAATGAGGTAAAACTATATTAAATACTATATACCTAGTCTATACACTAACTAGAGAACTATAAAATATTAATAAAAAAAAACTATATAAGTAAGTACTATAATTAGTAATTAGAATCTAGGTGTAGGGGTACAGGAGAGGTAGCATACCTGTAAAAGTTAACTCGTTGCTGCCCAGAGCCCTGCAATGTATGCGATCAACACATTCTGAAACTCAAATGCGCGGTAATAGAATTATGAAGAATTTTCTTGATAGAAGCGATCTTATACGGAGCTGCACCAAGCAGATTCATGTACAGTGTATAAGACACTGTGCAAAAGCCTAAATTCGACGTCGATACAGTGTTATGGATATTCGTACACAGTGTAAAGTAACCCGTACGCGGCTTGGCTTTTCACAGCCTTGTTCTTCCACGATCCGCTGCGAATACAAAGGCTCCTGTATAGAAGCTCGAATTCATTTTCTGTCCTTGTTGTCGTTTCGTATTTTATCCATTGTTACAGAGCTCCATGTGCAGTTTTCACTTATTTCCGATATGTGATTCAAATCAATTGTGAACCGCAATCTCAAATCTGACATCTTACAACATGCATCAATGCAAACAAGATTACATACCTGCTGGATGCCTCGAAATTTCCTTGACAGAATCTGGACTAGATCAAGAGACTTGGGGCTCTTCTATCCTCAGGAAATGGAAGACAATTATCCACAGCCCGCCATCAAATGGTAGCAAGGAAACCAGCGTCGAACAAGATGACTTGCCAGCCGAGATTCAAGAGCGACTTCTCAACTCTGCAGCTTTTGGCTCAGTTAAAGATCTTTTCAACTCTCACTGGCTGGATTTGGAATTTCGTGTCTCACCAGATGATCTAGCAGGCACTTTGCGAGTATACTTGCTGCCAGACGATGCTGGTAGTGGCGTCATTGACAGGACTTGCTTGTCCCTACAAAGGGCCCGAAGGTGTCTGATTCATTCATTAGACTATTCCAAAGCTGCTTGGGATGGTGTCTCCGTCGCGTCTCCTGGCTTTCTATGTCCTCTTGCGCGTCACAGCGCTGAGGTTGACAGTACAAGTCTTTTGCAGGTTTTCAACACTATTCCCTCGCCCAACCCCGACCAGAGCCTAGTTCGTGATTGCTATCACCGAAACGTACTTACCGAAATCATGTTTGGTACTGTTCCAGGGCTGGTGACAGAACTTTACCCATACCAAAGGAGATCGGCAGCTCTTATGATGCAGAAAGAAGTAGAGCCAGGCACGATACTTGACCCGAGATTAGTGGCTCTTCGGGCCCAGGACGGCTCAACATGGTATGCTGATGCAGTGGTTGGAACTGTGCTCAAGGAGCCACGTCGCTACGACAATGTCGCTGGTGGTATCCTCGCAGAAGAGATGGGATCTGGCAAGACCATCATTTGCCTCGCATTAATTCTTGCTACAAGGACACTTCCGACTTGCCCACCTGAGGGTTTCCGGAGTGAGGACAGGCCGACTAGGCCCAAGATCGCTTCCCTCTCTGACATGGCTGCCTCTTGCGCTACTCGAAACGGCGTTCCATGGAAGGTCTATTTCGAATCTTGCAAGAAGCAGCTTGGATACGAGTTTGACAGATGTGAGCGCGTGCTACTGCGTAACCCTGGCTATTATTTCCGACCGGCGCCCGAAGTTCGTCGTACACGACGTAATACGTATCTGGCACCACGACCCACGCAAATATTTCTCAGCAAAGCCACCGTCATTATAGTGCCAAATAATCTGGTTTCTCAATGGAAACAGGAGATGACAAAGCATACAGTTGGTCTCGCTGTTCGCGTGCTCATATCGAGGGACGCTTTACCTTCTCGGGAAGAGTTGGCAGAGCTTGATATTCTCTTGCTCTCCCAATCTCGATTTGAGAGAGTCGTGAGGAATCGTGACATCCATTCCTCTTCGCTAGGAGCTGTTCATTTCAAGAGATGCATCGTTGACGAAGGACATAAACTTGGAAACTCCAAGGTTGGTCGGAGGAGCGACTTGCTTTGTGGCATTAGTGAAATGAGTTTTTCGTCGAAATGGATCGTAACCGGAACGCCATCACATGGGCTGTTTGGGGTCGACGACCGAGAAGGACAAGGTTCGGCGGTAAGTGGACGACTCCGCAACTCATCTGAGCGAAGACCTCATGAGATGTCTGCGGAGATGGAGAAGAAAGACTTGGAGCGCCTGGGCTCGATAACAGAACTTTATCTGGAGGCAAGCCCTTGGGCATACACAGCTGATTGGGACACATACCTGCTGCTTCCGCAGCACAGCAAGAAAGGCCACGGCAACTGGCAATGCCTGAAGGCAACTCTCAACTCCCTCATTATCCGCCATCGACTATCTGAGGTTGGAGACCTACTACCGTCTGTCCATGAACGGATAACTATCCTTGATGGATCCTACCAAGACAAGCTATCATTGAATCTCTTCTCCATGATGATTATATTTAACTCGGTTCAGTCACAAAGAACTGACGTGGACTACTTTTTCCATCCGAAACAACGCAGGAATTTGTTGGAACTTGTCCGCAACTTAAAACAGGCCAACTTTTTTGGAGGGTCTTTTTTCACTTCCGAAGAAATCGCCAAGTCGGTTGAAACCGCAGAGAACTTTTTGAAGGAAGGTGCAGTTCCTATTGATGAACACGATCGACAACTTTTGCTGCAGGCTATCGATTTAGGGCGAGTTGCCATCAACGACAAGCTCCGTGGACTTAGTAACAGCTATCACGAAATACCAGTTCTAGTACACGGTCCTCTAGGAAACGCAGGCTCTGCATGGTCACTGGACGGTAAGGGCGGTGACACGATATGCACTTCAGCTAGCTTAGTTCTGTGTCTGCAAAGATTGCTCAGCAACGCAGCTCATGACCCGGCATCTCTTAACTCTTTACTTAATGGCGGCCTCGTCAAAGAGGGGCTAGTAGAGAGAGACAAGATCGTGGCGGCCCAAAATTCCACAAAGGCATCTGATAAGCATTGGAAGAAGCCTATGGTGCTAGCAGGAAACGCGAAGCTTGGCGACGACACGCGAGGTTCAAGATCTCGTGTCCGTCCCACGAGTGTTAAGCCGACAGAGGCGCTGCCGATAGATAACTTGCCTACCAGTCTCCGCCAAACGAATCTCGTTTCTACAGTCTCTGCAAAGCTGTCGTATCTGATAGACGGTATTCTTCAACATCAAGAAACCGAGAAAATAATTATATTTTATGAAAATGAAAACGTCGCGTGGTACCTTGCAAGCATGCTGGAAATGGTATGCTAGTTCCGCCACATTTTTTTTTTTTTTTACCAATTCTCCTGTATTTATTCTAACGGTCAAATAGCTTCAAGTGCAACATCTCATTTACGCCAAGACGCTAACGATCGAACGGAAAGCGCAATACGTCAACACGTTCCACCATAACCACGTCTTCAGGTGCGTGAGACACTGGTCGTACACGCAGCCCTGTTCTAATATCTTGTTAGGGTTCTTCTCATGGATCTTTCGCAAGCTGCGTTCGGGCTAGACATTCGTGTTGCCTCACGGATCTACTTCATTAACCCGATGCTGAACCCCCAAGTCGAAGCTCAAGCCGTAGGCCGTGTACGCCGGATAAGCCAACAAAGACCCGTCTCCGTTGAGACATTGGTGCTGAGGGACAGCATCGACGAGGTGATACTGGAACGCAAAAAGCATATGACACAGACTGAGCACCGCCAGGTCAAATCCATACTTGACGACAGGCCGATTTACAACTGGATCAAAAACCCGAAAATAATCGACTTGCCACTCACAGATTCGGGGACCGCCTCTCACATGGCGGATCTGCGGACACCGACGCCCGTTTTCGGCAGAGGATTTGGAAGAGAACGAGATCCGGACGACGGACTTGTCCCACCAGATTCACCTAGCACAACAAAGCCAGAAAGGATGCTGGTCGTGCAAAGTCAGCCGTCGGTAGTTCCAACAAAACGGCTCCGTATTGCTCTACCTACGCCATCTACAGCTGAAGGAGGCCAGGAAGGTGGTGAAGTCCCAGTCCGTCCAGCCAGAAGGCTTCGATTCGCGTAGATTCCGGCCCAAGGTGATTGAGTTGGTGCGATGCTCAGTGCCCATCCGCATGGCTTCATTGAGCGATCTAGTTGATTTCAGAGACGCCTAACAAGCATGTCGAACTGGATTATTCCTGCTTTCAGTGCTCGTCTGATTTCACCGTGGAACTCCTTGGCTATTTTCTCACCCCACATTGTTGAGCCAGGAGGACTGCTACGAGCTTTCAATTTAATGAATACCAATATTTAGCACAACTAGAGCCATATGATGTTGAATGATGGCCGTCATTTCAATGCAATGCAGAATTATGCAGCTGCAACCCTCCGAGGCATCGTTCCCGGTGCTTATAAACTTGCACGTTTATAGCGGCCGGCTAATGAAAGCCTATCTGGTGAGAAAGAGGCTGGTGTGAGGGATGAGCGCACGGCTATGCAGAGCGCGCAGCTTGACAATTGCTCTGTTCCAAGTCTCAACTTGGATGTCAGAGCTACCTGCATGCAGCGTCATTTAGGCCGATTTAGCTCGCCGCGAATCACCTTTCAATGAATGAATGTAGCCTGCACCGCGACATGTAGTGCAGGTCCTTGGCAACGGAGACTACTCATTTGAGTCTCTGTCTCTTGGCGGACGATGTCGATTACGGTTTGGGGATGGAATGAGTGTAGTGGAAGCTAGATTTCGTTCAAGAAGTAGGCTGTCAGAGTAGTAAAGCGCAGGCACGGTGATGTCGGTGAAGCATGACATCCTAGGCCATTTGATTTAGCTCACGGGTTCCGCTCGGTCAAAAAGTGACGTCGGCAATAATTTACAACTTGCAGTCGTGGAAAATTGGTCTGATGTGAGTGGAAATCATCTCACTCCCTTACCGGCGCCGATGTGGACAACTGATCAATCGCCCTCCAGATGCTGAAACTCTGGACACTGAGAGATGGTCTGTGTCGGTCTTCAGTCAACGAGAAAAAAAACCCAACATGGCAAGACCAGGAGCTCAATACATGAGGGCGACGTGAAATTCGGTGACCACATACAGACGCCGCCATGCCAGTCCAGATTGCTGAAAACGAGGGAGACCGAAACAGACCGAGGAATTAGGCGCCAATAAGGAATACATGTCGTTCATTCTACGGGCGACGGCCTCCCTCGCTGCGTCAAGGTGAAGACCGAACCCGTTGTCCGATGCGGTTGGGAAGGCCGGCCCGAGGAGTATGCTGAGCAAGAGCGTCGACGGCATTGAACGCGAATAGCTGCAAAGCAAAGGCAGTGTGAAACTGGCGCGAATGATGAAATGCTTGTCGACGAGGCGATTGTCAAGGGCTGGCGTTACGACCTTTCCAGCCAAGCGCAGGGCTGGAACAGATGCGTAATGGTTGAAGCACAAAAAGGTTGAAATCTGGCCCACCGCCACCTCGCTGACGAACGCCAAGGGATCCACGCTGAGTCGGGGGATCAGGGTAATGCAGGCCAGAGGGGTGAGAGGGCAGAAGTGCAGTTCATCGGCCATGCTTGGTCGGAAAAGGGCGAAGGCAAGCGGCATGACATGCTCTTGACCGAGAGGTCTTCCTGGCTGGGCCGGCGCCAGGGCAGCTGGGCTACGGGATGCCTGTTGAAGCTGTCTTTGGGCAACTCTGCACGGGGCGATGATGAATGGTGGCCGTCAATTCAAGAGAATAGCAAATGTCCATCTTGGACGACCAGTACGGTCTGGAAATCTGGAGAAGCCAGTTCCCCGGGTTCTCGGCCCAGCACGATACGGGTTTAGCACAAGCCGATGCAGGATGATACGACAGATGCGACGCGACGCAATGCGATCAGACAGCGCCGGGATGTTTCCTTTCCCCTTGGGGCCCCGTCTCAGACACGCGGACGGATGGGAATGGGATTCCGCGGCAGGGTCAAGCACCGCTGACACCGCTAGCACGGCCAGCACCGCAAATGAGGAGAATATGATGACTGGCAGGAGCTGGACATGGATACGGAGTAATAAGAGTTTCCTGGCTAGCCCAGCCCGGGCTGGCGTGCTCTCGACTCGGGGGCGGCCCCCCCCCCCCCCCTGAACAGGCCACCCTCTTTGTCTCGGCGCCACAGCACAATGACGGCACCATTTCATTGCCTCGAGTTGACCGAGTGACGGAATCTTTCTGTTCAGGTTCGATCCAGCATCAAGGCCCCTGGACGGCGATCCAGGCGGGCGGGGGTAACTTGTCGACTGTTCGGCCGGCGGCACGACTCTGTGCCTGGCCCAGACAGACATTGGGACTTGCATTCGTCAAGATGGCCAAAAGGGCTCCCCAAAAGGACTTCTCCGATGAGTCGGGGACAAGGTCAAGCTAGCTACATCCCGTTAAGCCAGCCAAGCGCCAGCTCATGGACCAGGGGAGGGGGGGGGGGGAGGAGGGGTCATATGGTGCCAGGTGGGTTTTGCCGCTTGCTCTAGACGTACAACAAGTTTGTACCTGCTCGAGTACGACGTACAAGTATGTACATAGTACTTCGGTTCCGACGTTTCCCATTGTCGAGACGTACAGCCCCGGGCTTTGTTAGCTGGAACTTGTCTTTCTACTATTGAACGCCGTGACCGCCGCCCCCTTTACATGGGATTTGGCTTCTGGAGAGGGAAACAAGAAAAAAAAAAAAAACTTACTTCGCCTTTGCTTCATGTGGGCAGTCTTTCGCTTTCCTTCTTACTTCTTCAGCGGGACAAATTCCTGTTCTTGCGAACAAACGGCCAGACACCAACAGGGGCGAACCCCAACAACAACAACAACATCAATCAATCAATCAATCCTCAGCCGCTATGCAACGCTTCCGAGAGTGAAAGTTGCCGCCGCACAGCCCATTCTTCCTCAATAATCTCCCATCCTGCCCGAACGCAATGAGTCCTACCTTGGCAATGCGACCGTCACCCGCCACCAGTTTCGAAAGCAGACAAGATCTGTATCCCGTCCCCGAGGACGGCGTCGTCAGGAGCCCCCGACCTGCTGCTCGGCCGATGGCCGCAGGCCGAGAGACTTCCATGTATCCCATGTATCCGGGTCTTCGGACGACACACTTGGACCGCGCTCGGTCCAGAGACTCTCTTCCGTCGACGCCGGCGCTGAGTCGGACCTGGACACTGTCTGGCACCAAGTCCGACTTTGCCCCCGCGGACAGTCGTGCGCAGGGCTTCATGGGCCTACGGGCCAGAAGGCTCTCGGCCGGGAACAGCTGGAGCTACGACCAGGTTGATCTGACGGCCTGGACACCGAGCCGCATGTCCGTCCACATGTCGCGCACGATGGCGAGGCAGGGTAGCTGGGCGAGGCCAGGCGACGTATGCGCCGCGCTACCGGCCGAGGTTCTGGAGGTCATCCTGGAAATGCTGAAGCAGATTCACCTCGCGAGGGAAAGCGAGAGCTGCGCGACGTGCTGGATGCGGGATGCATCGAATGTGGCCGTTTGTTCACGCAAGTGGTACAAGGCCGCGCGGTTAGCGCTGTAAGACAAATATCAGACCTCACTGGAAACTTTGCGTCTTTGTTTGTTCTTGTTCTTGTTTTTCCTCGTTGCGCGGCTTGTAATGCACAGCATGGGGAAAGGAAAAAAAAAAAAAAAAAAAAAGACTGACTCGGGAGTTTTTGAACGCAGATATCAGGATATCCAGTTGATAGGATCCGACTCGGCAACCCACAAGAAAAGATTCAAGAGGGCTCAAGGCTGCCGCATGACACTGCTGCGCCGAACCCTCCGGGCTGATGCCGAAATCGCATCTACCGTCCGCTCGCTCAAGCTTCCGGCTCCCGAAAGCGCAGGCCTGCCGGGCGCCAGGGGCGCAGCCATGTCGGAACAGTACGAGAACCTCGTCGCCTCTCTGGTCATGGCGTGCCCGAACCTAGAGCGGCTTTCAGGGCCAATGTTTGGCTACAACCACTCCTTCAAGAGAATCTTCCACGCCTTGTCGACGCGGCCGAATCTCAGGAGCATGGACTGGCTGGTCGAGTCCTCGACCGACACGGAGCTGGCGAGCCATGATGAGGAGATTGCCTTCGTGGAGCATCATGGACGGTGGTCCAAGCTGGCGAGCTTGTCGATCCAATGCCTTGCCGATGCCGTTCTCGCGCCGAACGCTCTGCTCGCCCGGACCCTGACCGTCCTCCCGTCCCTCCAGCATCTGCACCTGCACAACCTCCCGGCCGGCGCGTTCGACGACTCGAACCTGCTCTCCCTGCCTCGGCTGCAGAGCCTGACCTTGTCCCATGTGCAAGGCATATCGTCGACGGGGCTCTCGGCATTCGCCACCCGCGTCCAAAGCCGGCCTCTCCGCAGACTCGTGCTCCGACACACGCCGCTCACCTCGCTGCCGGTCCTGGCGCGCCTCCTCTGCAACCTGCCATCGCTCTCCAGCTTCGCCCTGGTCCAGTCCTTGCCGCCGCTGATGCCCGAGTCGGACTCGTTCACGCTCTGGATGATGCCGTACCTGGCGTCGGCCAGCATCCGCAAGCTGCACTGGGACGTGACGAGCCACCCGGCCGGCGTCCACGCGGCCGACGACATCCTCGCGCGCAGCATTGCCGCCGGCGGCTTCCCGGGCCTCAGGACGCTGCGGACGCCAAACGACCCGGACGGCGCCTTCCAGCAGCTGTGCCGCCCCGTCGCCCGCGTCGACCTGCCGAGCGACCGGTTCCGCAGCCTGGCCGCGTCCGACGCCGGGAGCGAGCCCTCGTCGCCCGTCAGACGGCTCGCCAAGTCGCCCACGACGAGCTCCCTGCCGTCCATCCCGTCCGCCAGCCCGCACACCAACCTCGTCACGGCCCGTCTCGCCGCCCAGGCGCGCCTGGACCGCTCCCGCGACTCGTGCCGGTTCCAGGTCAGCGTGACGGACGAGCAGGGCGACCTCGTCGACGAGTTCGGCCTGGCCGGCTACGTCGGCACCGTCGGCAGCCAGATAGACTACTGCCTCCTGCCCGACGACGGCTCGACCGACTGGCAGGGCGGCCTCGTGGACGTGCCCGATCTGAGGGCCGACGCAGGCGAGTCCCTCCATCTCGGGAGGCAAGGCTGCACCGGATCATGGAACCGGCGAGACGGCCCCGGTGCCGACAGGCGGGAAAGGGACCTGTGGTGGCACACGGAGCGCGGCCGATGGAGGAAAATCGAGCTCTGAGCAGCCATACCGTGCTCTCCGTCTTGCTTCTTCTTCTTTTTTTTTTTTTTTCCTCTTACTCGCAAAAGCAAGGGGCAACCGGGGATGCGGTAATCTTATTTTTGATTTCATCATATTGGTCTTCAAGAAGCGGTCCATGTTTCTCGCAGTAGGTATATCCCCGTCTACGGCAGACCGAGCCTACATAGTTTAAACGCAATTGTATCATACGCCATGTACACACGCTGCATTTCTCAGAGCACACCAATCGTTGTGCCAAATAAAGTCTTTACTTTTATTGCTCACGCCTTGCCTGTTGAATCCCCGCTCTCCGGCCGCAGCCTGGACAGCAGCTGTCTTGACGGGAACAAAACTCGATGACGCACTTCCATGGGCGTCTGTGACATCCTAGGCTGGGGACCTGTTGCGCAGAGATATACCTCATCTCTGCACGTCGATGGGCGTCCAAGTGGCATCCCAAGCTGGGGACCTGTCGCGCAAAGATATACCTTACCTCTACACGTCAATGGGCGTCCAAGTGACATCCCAAGTGACATCCCATGCCAAGACAACGCCTTACCTCTGCACGCTTCGACACCCCCTTCACTCTCGACCAGGCTGGCACAAAGGCAGGCAGGGAGCATATCACCAACTTGCCGCTTCTGCTCCACATGCCGCGCCAGCTCCTTCTCGAAGACGACCTGAGTGGATGGGTGCCTTTATCATGGCTTGTATGGAATGACATATGTATTGATGAATTTGCTTTACTACTACTAGCCATGGTTGTCCCCATATCAACAAACGCAATGACTTTTTTCCGATAAACAGTATGGTCTATATTCTCGTAACATGATTTGTTGATGCAATATTATCTCATACTTCAACTCTGATGCCAAATGCAGTCCTTGTCCCAAAATTGAATTGAACAAAGTGTGAATGTATTTTTTTTTAAAAAAAAAAGGAAATATTAACTAGATTGGTCGAGGCTGAGGTCGCTCGTAATTCATATTAAATAAAAAAAATAAAAAATAAAAGCATCTGTCAAAAAAGCTGCCTAGAAGAATCGCCCCTTCTTCTTTGCCGCTGCATTTTTGTCGACGGCTGATTCACCAAGAATGTCATCAAACGTCGCTCCCAACGTGGCCGCGGGCTTCGTCGAAGAGGCAGGACTCATTGCGCGAGGTGACGCCATACCCGCAAGGTTGCCTACGGATAAACTCCTCGTGTCAATATAGCTGCTGGGTCGACGAGGGCCCATCGAGTTGCTTCTGTTCTGGCTTCCAAAGACGTTCTGAGGATCCAGCGGCACCGGCTCGAGCCCAATCGCGATGCTGGATCGAGAGAACTGTCGGGATAGCTGCTGGGCAGGAGACAAGTTGCGAGGACGCAGAGCGGATTGCGCAAGGCCTGGAGGGGGCGACGGTGTGCTGGAACCAGTGACTGCTGGCGATCCGAGCGACGCGTCTGTTCCGGGGAATATGGGGTGCGGCGGCTGCAGCGGCGACAGGGCTGGCTCGTCGGGCGGCGCCGCGTCCGCTCCCTCGAGGCCTTCCCATTGCTTCGCCGCAAGCCAGCAGTGGCTGCGGTGATACGTAGCCTCAACACTGAACATGACGGCGTCAGCAGAGAGCTCCACGAGACCGCCGCCACCAGCCACTTCATACCACATCTTGCGCACTTGTCCATCCTCGATCCAGGGCAGGTTGCCCATGGGAGGTTCGCACAAGAAATATTCCACCCCTTCCGTGTGTTTGACTCCCGGCGCATCCACCACCAACATAGGTAGCGACTGCAGGACGGCGTAGAGAAACAGCCAGTAACCAATACGCTGGTCCACCAAGTCCTGCGGCAACTTGCCCCTGCCTTCGCGGATCTCGAATTCCTTGAACTGGTCCAGAAACGGCAGCTTGACCCTGTTCGTGTCGTAGTTGTATGCCTTGTTCAGGATAAGCATCAGTTCATGCTCCTTGATATTCTTCTCCATTCGGTTCCGGTCCTTGGCTGACATGCTGTCCACTGTCTCATGGATGGCCTTCATGGAGGGCAGTTGCGGGAGATCAAACGGAATCGGGGGCAAAACGGGCGGCTTCGATCGGTCAAACTCGGAAAGCATATTTCGGAGCGCAGACATGGTCATTTTGCTCGGGGCGTCGGAAGAAATGGCGGGGACTTCGTCCATGACCCGGGACGTCATGTTCGTGCGATCCACCAGCAAGTCGTACAATGCGCACATGTCCGAGTACAGCACCTTGAGGACAAGTCTGTTGAGCCCGCTCTCTGCGAATGGGTTCTTCTTGCTACTAGCCTTGGGAGGCCAGCTTCCGAATGTGGACTTGTAGTAGCTCAGGAGAAAGTTTCGCATCTTGCTGAACGCAGTCCGCCACGTCTTGAAACGCACCTGCCTGAGCTCCGGAATCGACGTTGAATTGGCGATGCCAGCAAAAAGGGATGGGAATTCAAACTGTTCCAGGTGTTCATTGACATTTTGCTGTCTGTTGATCAGGTCCAGATGGGCCCTCTCCAGCCTCTGGCGAGTGAGGGGCGACACTTGCTCGTAAAGCGGCAGTTGAAGATTAATCATGGCCGAGTACTTGCCTGCCGCATGCGCGAATGCTTCATTGTACAGCTCGACGCAGCGCATACGCTCGCCAAGGACAAGCGCCTCGATCGTCTTTTCGCGGCTGTGGCGGCAATCCGACAGAGCCAGCTGCTCCGAGTAGAAGCCAAAACTGAGCTCGACGGCTTCTCCAAAGCTGGACCCATCTGGACTGGAAAATCCAAACTCCTGCAGCAACCCCGCGATCTGGACAAAGGCATGGAAGACGGTAGGCCGAGTCTTGGTGCCTACAAGTGGTTGTCCGGTAAGGAAGGCAAATAGATTCCGTATCGCAATGAGCCTGTCGAGCTCCGCCTGGGCGCCACCTTGACCAGGAGCGCTCAGGTGGGCTGACGCAGTGGGTGGAGCCGCGGGGAGATATAAGCGAAGGGCATTCGGGTCGTCGTCCACGTCAGGTGAGGCTATGGCAGGTGATGTAGGCCTGGCAGCATCTTGCGCACTCAGACTATCGCGGCCACCAAAGCTGGTTCGACGATCCCTCAAGGCTTGTGCATCTTGCTCGGCGTGGATCAGTTCGTTGAAAACGTACGAAGTCCCGACGACAAACTCGGGGACTTTGAACGACGGCCCACACCCGGTGCCACATGGGTACAGGTAGACGTAGATGTTGCCATTGTCGTTCCAGAGTTCAGGTACCTGAGATGAACAGGTACAGTCAGCGATTCTCGCCCTTTCCAATCTTGGTACATTCAATCTCACAGAAGGAAAATGCACTATACCTTTTCAGCGTTCCTCAAGAGGGCCGGGTTGTATTCTGGTTGAGCATCATCGGACATGACCCAGGCCTCGCATGTGGCACCTCTATTATGATCGGCAGAACTGGAGCGAGATCGTCTCCCGCCGGGAAGCCAGCTGCGGCGCAACCTGCCCCTAGTGGGACTCTGGCTTCCGGTATGCAAAGACGCAGATCGGGCTTTGGGAACTGGTGTAGGTGGTGTCAATTGCGCCTGAGCAGAATTATTCCTTCGACCTCTAGGCTCTGGAGCTGGTGACTCTTGGCCGGAGGCGGGCACGTAGAAGCTGCTTCGTGAACGGAATTTGCGTAATTTTGCCGCCCTACGAGCACTAGGGTCCGTCTCTGCATCGACGGCACTGCTTCTCCTCTCTTCAGGCTCTGCATCGGGCCGTTGCGGTTGTTGTTGTTGTTCTTCTTCTTCTTCTTCTTCTTCTTGATTGTTCAGCACTGCACGGTGCGTCTTCGGAGATGGGGGACTGGGGGCGAGGATTTGTGGCGGCTGCTGCGAAGAAAAAGAGAAAGAGAATCCGGGAATTGCTGATGCGTCAGTGACGGGAGCGGGCGGAGTAGCCAGCACTTGTGCAAGAAGGGCCTCGTCATCTTGCGCCTGTGGGATGGCGGGAAGCTCTCGTTGTAGGCTGTCGAGGTCCATGGGCTTGAACCTGGGACTGGCATCGTCCATGTCGTTTTCTGACGCAGCGTAGTAGGGCGGCGGCGGGGGGGTCTGCGGCGGTGACATGGCGACGCCCACGGCGATCCGGTGGAAGGGCTGCTGGGAGGGCGAGTCTGTGGGCTCAGCAGTGAGTCCGGGTGTAAGAGAGGAGACGCGAGCGTTCCATGGGTTTGACTTTGGATGGTGAGGGTGCAGAGGAGTAGTCGGCCGGGACGAGGCCTCGCGCTCTTCTTTATTCAGAGGCGGGGCTGGAAAATAAGAGAGGCAGTTGTAGCTGGAAGTGGAAGTGAGACTGGAAGTAAGAGTGGAAGTAGATGTGGACTTGATGGACGTGGCTGCCATATTCGCCATACCCGCCGTTACAGGCTTGCCGGACACGGCGGTCACGGCAGGTGCGGCAGGCATCGGCTCCTGCCCCAGGAGCTCTTGGACCGCGACGCCAGGGTTGGCCGGTTTCTTGCTGCGAGGCAAATGCAGGCTTGCCTTTTGCCAGGGAGCTTTCTTGTGCTTGGGGCACTTTTTGATGTCGGGCGAGGCTTTTGCACTTGTGTCTGAACTTGAATTTGAATTTGACCGGAAGGAGGGAAAAGAGAGGGAAGAAGGGAGTATGCTTGCTCGGAAAGACTTACTCGACGTCATATCGGGCAAATATGATGACGCAGTCCGGCCGGGCGGGCAAGGCTAGCATACGGCGAGCTCGAGGGTAATCTCGAAGGACGACGAAAAAAAAAAAAAGATGGCGCGAGGTGAAATCGTCAAAGATTTATCAATGAGAAAGTTGGAAATGCAAGAGGAGAAAGGGGAAAAAAAAAAAAGAGCAACAAGACTTTGCCCGCACAAGCCAGACGGGGGCGGGCTTGAGACAAGTGACAAACGAGATGTGCGTGGACGCAGACGTGGGCGTGGTGGGTGTGGGCGTGGGCATGGGTGTGGGCGTGGGACTCGGGGACCCAGGACTCAGCACTCAGCAATCAGGAATATTGGCACGCGGAATTTCGGGATGCAGCGAGACTGGGATTAGGGGTTAGGAATAGGGAGTTGGGCAGGACTGCTAATAGGACGTAGGCAAGAAAGAATGGCAGCTGGCCTGGCTGCAGGTCAAGGGCAGATGCATGGATGCGTGGATGCATACATGTACACACATGCATGACACGGAACACCGGGCAGTCCAGGCCTCAGGACAAAGACTCGATGCTTATTGGTGCTGAGTCGGAGTGCTCTGGCGTAGCACGAGAGCGAGCACGAGACGAGACGACACCACGGACGGAGCAGAGAAAGCTGGCGTGCCCACGTGCCTGGGACGTTTGAGCGAGCCGCCATTCGACGACGTGAGAGACGGATGTCAGGCACGTCAGGTTGAGAACGGTGGTCTGGGACGAGATGCCCCATGCCATACCATGCCAATGCCATGCCATGCGGTCCTTGAAGTTTGGACCCAATTTCCAGTCTTGGCAATTTAGAAATGGGGGGGGTCTGGCCGGGGTTTCACAGAGTGGAGGCGCAAAGTGAGAAGTGACGTTTGGCCCAGTGACAACGTTCGAAGGGGGGGGTTTGGTCTTGCGTCAGCCTCATCGTTGGTGGACCGGACTGAAGAGACGACGGTCGTGGGGGGAAGGGGGCGGCAAGGGAGACGCTGTAGAGACGCTGTATGAGAAGGTTTTTGTAATTTGTACCGAGTGCAGACGGCAGGAGCAAGAAGATTTCAAACAGGAGGCAGGTACGCAGGTACGCAGGTACCCAAGTACCCAAGTACCCAAGTACCCAAGTACCCGGGGTAAAGTGATCCCATTTGCATCTCAAACGTAGGCAAGTGACCTAAATTGGAGGGCCGCAGTGACGGCCGCAGTGATGGCCGCAGTGATGGCCGCAGTGGCAGCCTAGCCCACGGCAGTACAGCACAGTGCAACATCAATAATAGAACATGATAAATTATACTACTACAAACAACGCCGATCAACCCAGCCGGGGGTTCTGCTGTAATTCTCCGACCCGGCAGGCTGCTGTCAGGGGCACAGCAACCAGCCGTCAGCTGCGTCAGCCAGCCTCTGTCCTCAGGGCTACAGCCACAGCTACAGCTACAGCTACAGTTGGCTGCCCCGCCACAGGTCCAGCACTGTGCGGGCAATAACTATCAGCATCAACATCAGCAGAAAGCCCCGGTCCTGAAACAAAAAAAAAAAATTCTCCCCACCCTTAAGCAACAAACGAAAAGAATAAGCCAGTTGTGGCCCGCACCTTCCCCTTTTTGACTGCTTGTATAGTTAGTCTCTGTCTTTCTTTTTTTTTTTTTTTTTTTTTTCTTATGTTGGTGCTCCCTGTCTGTCTGCAAATCCCAGTTCTGATGATTTATTTATCAGCTTAGTCGGCAGCAAACTCGGGCACACACACCCCGGTGACTCTTGTATTTTTTTTTTAAACTGAGACCTTACGAAACAAGGTTGGAATGCCCTTGTCACAAAGAGGACCCATTTATGCCCTTTTTGGCATGGAGTTGAGTTGCAATCCGTGCCATGCACGGTACAGGCGCGACAGGATTGAACGGCAAACGCACTATATTTATATTGCCATGGTAAGCTTTACATTTGATGGATGGTACAGTTATCAAATCCGCTTCAAGTGCGACATTGTCAATTTGACTTGATTCCGACGTCTTTATTCTGGGGCCGGCGGGGGTGAGGGAACGGGTTGCCGGTAGACCTGGTCATCTGGAAGTCGTGCCATGTCAGTGCCAGGAACGCTTTGCGTCACCGCCCCCTTTGCCGATCTGCTTGCTGGCAATGATTTCTACTAATGATGGGGGTGATCGGCAGTAGCCACCAGGTGAGCATGCACAAGTTGCATCCAATATGGGATCTTGTTTGAAGCTAACCTAAATCTTTCTAGCATTAACTCTACGATAACTACAACATCGATCGCGAGGCTATTTGAAAAAGAAGAGGAAAAGGAAAAGGAAAAGGAAAAGGAAAAAAGCAGGCCGCTTGGTGCTAAACTACCAAGGTCAGGCAGGCGGCTGCGTCGACCGTCCCGTTACGCATCGCTCATCCCCCTAGCGACGGGAAAAAAAAAACAATTTGATCGATGGAAACACCCCGAGATCCGTGCCATCCCGTCGTCTCAAATCGTGCCCCGACGTCAGTCAAGAGGCTTCTCGCCGCACCCCGGCACCTGAACACGAGTGCGCACTGACGCGTTGTCCCTAAGCCGCTGAAGCGACGGCTGAACTTTCAACCAGTCAGCGCTTGCCAGCTTTTTTGTTCGTGTCACTGACCCGTCGTCTAGATGCTTTGCTATCTCTTCTTAGTTCTTCTCGTTGGGGGAACAGCATTTCCTACCTCGGTGGTGCTTTGTGCTCCGGACTCCGTGACAGCAAATCCGAATGCTGCGAATCAATAACAGTTCCAACTCCACGTCACGCGCTAGCCTGCACTCGAATCCGGTGTGGGGAGTCTCCAAGTCCCGCGTCACAAATAGATTGAGGCTGAGCAATATTAGCTATCTTATTGTCCCGTTTCGGTGGCATCGTGCACTGGGCTATTTTTGTTTTTTTTTTTTGGGTGCTGTTCTGGGTGGGGAATGATTCTTGGATGCCCCTTCCATTCAGTGTTTAATATCATCATCACATCTCCTTATACCACTACGTTTCGTCGGCCAAGGTCATGTGCCACGCTTGAGCATCGCAGACATGAGAAACATGAGGAAACTCACACAATAGAATAACCGTCGCTAGCAGGGCCAATGGAATATTGGCTCCCCAATGATGGACTCCAGTAACGTAAACCAACCACGCGTCTATCTCCTCAGAGTCCGTAAGACTACACTTCCGTATAGTCCCACTCTTCTCAGCTGGTTCAAGGGGACATTGAATTATTTTTATTACAGCAGCCCTCTCTTAGGTAGCAGGATTACAGCTTGTAAACTTAGATATCTGCCAGGATGTATACTTTAATATAAATTAATATAGCCGATAGACCACTAAATGCAAAAATTTGACAAGTCCAAATACCAGTCGGTACGGAAGCGTAGCCTTACGGGGACGCTGAGGAGATTCTCTGCTCACATCAACTCCGTACAGCGACACGGGGTACAGGGTAGCAAGACAGTGGCGCCAACGCGCGCCACAACAACGCCCTCAAGCCCCAATCGATAAGGAAATTCCCTTCGGGGCAGGATTCCAGAGCCCTTCCGTCGGCTCCGCTTTCCCAGCAGGAGGAAAAAGAGGCCTACGGGGCACAGCAAGAGCCGTCCACGTGATGCCAACCTGCCTCTTTCGGAACGCCCGTCGCACAATATGGCCGCCGATGCACGGTCTGCGCTCGGTATGCCGTCTGATCTGATGGATTGCCCATGCCGACGGGACTATGAGGCGGAATCAGGCTAAAAAAGAGTAGTCGATCAAGTCTGCCCTGTCACAAGGATGGCCTACCACTTAGGTAGGCGTCTGCACAACACTTCATCTGATCTGATCTCGTTCTCCGGCACCAAGCGATGAGCAGGGGCGATACTCCGCTCTGCCCGATGAAGGGGGGCGACCAGGGGAATAGAAGTAATTACAAGAAAGACCCAAGTTAAAAAATTAAAGCACGTGTTCTGGAAACAAAAAGTCTTTCCCCTGGGCGGGTTTCCCGTTCCGCGAGTGCTACTTATTGGCCATGGCCCCTCTTCCCGGTCCCCTTGGAACGAGGACATAATAGACGCGGAAGACGCCTGCGTGCGATGCTAGACTTAATGGGATATAGTGACGAGGCTAGTTTGGGCCTCGGGCGGCCGCGCTGCCGTTTTTTTTCTGCCTGCCTTGCCCATATTTGTCCCCTTGTTCGGGCCTTGGAACCTTGTGTGATGTTTTGTTTGATCGTGGATCGTGACATGTGGTCCCCTATATGTGGTCCGAATATCAGGTTGGGCAGCTTCCGCCTTGGTAATATTCCGTACAGCTCCATTTCATTTGTTCGCTCCCTCCTTCTTTTCTCTTCTTCTTTCTTTCTTCCCTTTGCAACGTTGCCTCTCTTTCTGTCTTGAATGCCCAGTTCTGAGCTCCTGGCAAAGATCACTCACTCTGGAGCTAGGAAAGGCGTCACTTCTGACTGTCGACGGCGCTTTGCTCCTGTAAAGTGAAGTTCAGTCTCTTGATCTCTTTTCGTCGCAGGTCTGCAGCACAAAGTTCACAACTTTTATCTTTCTTCCTCCTCACACTCCTCAAATTAGCTCACACGCAGTCAAAATGCCGTCTACCTCCCAAACGCCACACCTGGATCTCCATAGCCTTTTATGACTCCGGAAATGCGGTTTGGGACGGTCATGGCCATGTAGGATGCTGTGTCGATCTGCAACCCAGACTTCGCGGTGGCCCTTCGTTCTCCTCCAAGCTCCACGAAAAACGCAAAATTCGTCGGTGTAGTGCGCGACACGGGAGACTCCATCAACGATGAGACGAAGACCTGCAAAGCATACATTAAACATGACCACCAAGATCAATAATCGCATCATGCTGCTGCAGCTCTCATCTTCATCTTGCCGGGATATCAGCTGACGGCGTCGAAAATCGCGGCTTCTGAGCTATCATGGTCAATTTCGGTGTGGGACACGGTTGCCATTGGTCGAACGCAGTGGGTCAGATAGTCCAATCGACCAATCAACTCCCCATCTTCCACCGAAAATGCGCAATTCGTGATGGTGTAAGTCGACGGTCGACGACAGAGCCTCCTCAAACGCAAAATTATAATCTCTCTCGTGACAGGCAGACTTCCTGAGCCAAACAATCTTACACAGAAATACCTCGGGATCAATTGGGCATATTCACTTTGTTGCCATCTGACAGGAACACCCCCTTCGTGTCCAATTCGTCCTAGAAGGTAGCCAAGGTCCCACTACATCCCTCGTGACTTACACGCGGAATATCAAACATGGATGCAAGCGGAAGCATGGCGTATTCCCGACTTGGACAAGAAACCCCCAGGTACTCTTCGTCCCCAGTCGGGGATGAGGACCTTTTCGATGAGATTTTCGATTGGGGGCTCTACTGCGAGTCCACACGGGAGCTAGAACCTTCCCACTTCCCCGGTGGTCAAGCGCCGCAGCATCTGTCCAAACTCAAAACCCAGTTCTCTCCCACTTCTCTTGACCTTGACAGACTTGCCATCAATGAACTTGAATCAGACTTGTACAGAATGAAAACTCATCTGCGGTCTGATGATGACACGGCCACTTCTGATTTCTCGGGACGTTCCCCTCCCGAACTGATGCAGGGAGGAGGCAGTTCCTCTCCCTCAGACCACTCGGGATCTGTCTTCCTCGACCACCCCGAGGAGCGTGACACCCCTGTCGATGTCACTCTTCGGGAATTCCAAGCCCAAGATGATGAATGGACCTATCCACAGACTGACCTGACCAAGCCCGGCGGCCGTGGATATTCTCCTCATATCCTCGTCCAGGGAGACTATGCCAGCCTTGACGCAACACAATCAGCTGGAACAAAGCGTCGTCGCTCGGTCAAAGATGTCGAGAAGAGGCCCAGACACCTAGTCGACCCTGTACAGACGGCAGACGTCCGGAAGAGTGGGGCGTGTGTGCCATGTCGAGTAACCAAGACCAGGGTAAGACACTATCATGCATCTCTCCACAGGCCAGCCCGTCACTAACCACTTGCTCTTCCCAGTGTCATGAGAGTGGTGTCTGTCCCACGTGCAGGAAGGCCTTCCCAAACCATTCGCATCTTGTCTGCACTCGCATGACGCCTGCAGTGGCATGGCCCGTCATGGCCAAGGTACCTGGTATGTAGCACTGCGCGCCGATAAGGTGTGGCCACCTGCAAGGGGTCCCGCTAGACTGACATTCTCGGTAGACTTCTGGTCCAGCTTTGCAGCGGAAGAACACTATCTGTGTAATGGTCCTCGCTTCTTCACCGGGAGTCCACGGGAGATCGCCATCCTATTCAGTGGCAGTAAACACTCGCCGGCCTTGTCTGCCACAGTTCAGGCATACAGATCCACCAAGAACCAGGAAGATGCTGGCAGCCCAAGAACAGCTGCCTTTCCACGGGAAAAGGTCCCCAGTCACTCCAAACTGGAGAGATGGGTTGAAAAGCAGATCGAGCGAGAAAGTGGTCCCGAGTTTAGCCTAGTGTTGCAGAACTTCTTGCGAGTCTACTCCAAGGAGGGCTTGAGGAAGCTCCCCAAGGTATGTTGCAGCACTTGCCAGCTGTTTTCTTTTTCTTTTTCTTTTTCTTTTTCTTTCTTTTTTTGCCCTCATCGTTTTCCGCCGTTGTCAACACACACTCAAGGCTAACTGAAACACAGCAAGATTTGGTGCGATCCGTTCACAAGATGAACTGCTTCTTCCGAATTTGGAAGATGCCATCCTTCATGTGCATTGACCCTTCCAAAAAGCTGGTGCCTCTGCCAATCTCTGTCCAAGCCCAGCTGAGAAGCATCGCCAGGAAGGCTCTGGACCGCCTGGAGCATGACGTCCTGAAGATGCTAGATGATTGCCTCAGCCAGCAAGGTTCTCCCAAGGCTGATGAGCGCGTTGCCATCTGGGTAAGCATGTGGCAACTCATGCTCATGTACCGGGAGCTTCTGATTGCATATAAAACCCATCTGGGCCAGATGATGCAGGATCCTAGCTCCCCTGATGGTTTCAGTAAGCAATATAACTCTGAACGGCATGCCGCCTGATTCCTATGACTAACTTCTTTCCTCAGTCAGCTACCAGACTCAACAGTATAGACGTTTAATCGACAACTTCTATCCTCTTCTTGCCGTGTTCTATCATTACCAATTCAGAACCAAGAAGAGCATCGAATTGTCGTTTGACTGGCTTGACAATTTATCATCGTCATACGTACCTCGCGAGGACAAGAACCAGATCCGCCAATTTGGACAACAGTTGCTGGCTTCTAGACGAGACATGTGTAAGCTTTCTGACATTGAATCGTTTATTGCCTTGGTCATCAGTCAACTGACACGTCTCATAGACAGTTTCGTTCAGTCT
This sequence comes from Balansia obtecta B249, assembly GCA_000709145.1. Classification (NCBI taxonomy): domain Eukaryota; kingdom Fungi; phylum Ascomycota; class Sordariomycetes; order Hypocreales; family Clavicipitaceae; genus Balansia; species Balansia obtecta. Next base: position 44,255 of record JFZS01000151.1, read on the forward strand.
TCAGCTCAAGCTGACGAGATCGATAACATGTTATGGACGTTTGTTGTAGAGCACGAGCTTAAGAAGCTCAATGCTCGAAAGCGTAACACCAAAGGGTCTAGTTCCAAGTCACTAAAATCGCGACATGACGACGATGAATTGGATGACGAATGATGCATGATGACCCCATACAGATGCGTATACAGACTATGAACGACAATGATGAAAGCGATGAATAAGTGGAATTTAGAATGGGAGCAAAAAAAAAAAAAAAAAAAAAAAGAAAAAGAAAAGAAAAAGAAAAAGAAAAAGAAAAAGAAAAAGAAAAGAAAAGAAAAATCAAGAAAAGAAAAGAAAAAATCAAGAAAAAAATCAAGAAAAAAAAAAGAGCTTTACGAGGTTTTATATGACTGATGAGGATGATGATTTATTCTTTCATCAAGAAGTTATGATTTTAGCGGAAACTTTGAAATTGATCTTGTTCTTTTTGAGCTTGGTTGCATTCTCGATGGAGTCGGCGAGCTTCTCCAAATTGACGTTCTTGGCGTTTTTAGTTGGTAGCGTGATGAACAATTTTACTTTATTCTTCTTATCCAAGTCCTTCTTGGAAAATTTTGACTCGAACCTTGAGGTGACCAGAGTCAACAGGTAAACAACATTTGAAGCAGTAAGAGGAGAGAAGATGAGAAGGGGCGTCAAGGATTCCTGTTAAGAATGGTGCGATGTTGGTGACACTCACTTGATGCTTGAGATGAGGTTGTCCGCTTCTGTTGGCAGAACAGGGCATACTGCGGCAGTTACATTTGCAACACCCCCAATGTAAGCAGCCCAAAATGAAGCATTGGCATGATGGCTGTCGGCAATATCCCTGAAACCTTTGTACAACGGCTCATCAGCAGGACCAAAGTCATTGCCCCATCTTGCGCAAAGTGTCAACGCGAGCAACGCGCGAGCAAGATGAGTCAAACCCGGGCAATCGGAGTCACGAACAAGGGTATTGTGAAGGACGAATGCGGTATTGCTGTTAGTGCTGTGGCCGGAGCGACACCAGATTCCACGAATGAATAAGGCGGCCAGGCCAGGAACCAGAACAGTGGGCAAGTGCTGCCAGTCTGTTTCGGTCTGCGGCAATGAAGATGTTAAAAGCTCAAAGACGGCCTTGAAAATAGGTACTTCGGAGTGCTTGACATCTGCCAGGACCTGGAGAGGATTGCTTTCCCGAATTTCTTTGGGCATCTTCATCATCAAATAGCCCTGTCTGTTCGAACCTCCACAAAAAGTAACGCGGCGAATATTGGGCACAGCGGCAATGAAGGATTCGATTACCGTAGCAATGGCAGGAAACTGCTGACGTCGTCTTTTCGACATGCCATAAACCTTCCCGTCATGCTCGGCATTGACTTGGCGCATCTTGGTTGGCTGTTTGAATTGAGAACCTGGAACGGAGTATGTATTGGTAGATGTTATTGGGTAGGGTGAGATTGGGTCGTTGTGCATCAGCATGCTTCCGTATCCGCGGAATCCACCACCGCACATGTATACATCAATAGATGCATCTTCCCCCCTATCATGAGCCTCCTTGATTGCACGGAGGGTAGGGAACATGGCACACAGGTGGGCATAAATGCGCGCAATGCCGCATTGCAGCGCGCCTATCTCTGTTGACTGAGTATGGGCTGACTGGTGCTGAAGAAGCTTTGTGAGCCTTGCGGCACCAAACGGGAGGCTCTCACCAGCCTTTGCGGCAACGATTTCGTAATTGTCTTTGGAGGTCTCGACCCATGTCATTTGCAGGCTGCCTCCACCTAGATCGAGAAAAAGAGCACCTTCAGGTACGTCGACCAAGGCGCTTCTCGACCCCATGACTGCACCCAGGAGGGTTTCAACAGCGGGTTCCAAAATCTGGACGCCAAGACCGTCAGTTGTAGCAGCGATGGCTTCGAGCATCTGGCCCCCATTCGTGGCACGACGCATGGCTTCTGTGGCAAGAATCACAATTTGCGACTGGGGCACACCGTGCATGATGGCCAGCTGGCGGAATTCCGACAGGGCAGATGCAACTTCGCTGATTGTTTCAGGCGGAAATACTGGTCCTTCTTCTGAAGGCACAAGAGCGTCGAACAAAGATATAGCTGCCCGACTGGAGTAGATGGGCTGTAGCAGCCTTGTTGAAGGAGGCTCCAGTGATGTAATTGAGAATCGGATACCATTACTGCAAGGTCATCAGGTTCTAGCTTTGCGACGAAATGAAAAAAAAAAATAATGTAAAAAAAAAGTGCCGGAAGGGTCAGGACCAAGAATACCAACCTTCCCATGTCAACAATGGCATATAGGTGGTTGCCATTGTCAGGTTGCCAGATGGGAAGCTTCTCGTGGAGATTGTCTAACGTGATGAGGTCGGATGGAAGCATGGTGAAAGGAACAGGACGACGAGGGAAGCCCGCTATGGAGACTGCAGGATTGGAACGAGGGAACTGAAAAAGTCGAGACTTTTACAATAGCCATGGGGAAGCAGTTCGTGGCGTGCTCATGATATCATGACAAACACACTGATGAAAATCGACGTTGGTCGGTGAAGATGGTCCACTGGTGGAATTATGCAAGTCACGATTAGGAGAAAGTGGGGTGGAAACATTGACCCCGACGCAGGTGATAACGGGAAGGAGCGAGACGGCGCGAGTGCACGGAAGTCAACGCATGACATGGCGCTCTCGCACCGCAGATGAACTAAGTCGTTTATTGTACCCGGCAGCTGCTAAGAAGGTGAAAGACCGGAGAGTATTGCCAACTGCCAGCTGCCAACTGGTCAACTGGTCAACTGATGCAGCATGGCACAAGGCTGCGGGCGGATCGACCAAGGAAAGGCTGGCAACGGGCCGGCCAGCGAACGGACACGCGGTGTAGCCACTTGAGCCTAACCCGTCCGTGTCGGAAAAGCGACAGAAGCCGTTTTGAAAGAGGGTCAAGCCATGCGTCTGAAGTGGATTTCCGATGTTGTCATATTTCGGTCAGGAAGCAAATGCTGAGAGATAAAGATGGGAAAACCAAAGTACGATAAAATAAGCCTTGGAGCAGAGCCCCTCGTCACCTTACGGGCACTCGTCTCTCATCGCCCAGCCAAAGTAGCGAAGAAAAAAAAAGAAAAAAAAAAAGAAAAAGAGTAATATTCCTAAAAACGACAATGCAACAACGCCCTCCTACATGTTCTTCGTCTTAGTCTTCCTCTCATGTCCTGCGTAAGCTGCATGTCGCAAATTCCTCCTTTTGTGCCGTCTTTCGTGCAGAGTTGCCTCCGCGCCACTGCATTGTGTGAAAGCGGGGAAAGAAGACAGCCAAGACTTGGGGAAAACGAGTATTTGCGCCAATGACAAGGACTAGGGCCTTTACCTTGGGCCATGCGACACGCATGTGCAACACTGCTGTACCGAAGTGGCCTGCGAATCGCTCGCGAACTCGTTGTTACATTGTTACATGCAGCGACAACCAGCCCCGGTAGTTGATCCGCCTCCACGCAAGCCAGCCACATTTGCGCTTCAAGAGCAAGGGAAGTTCCGTCTATTTAGCGTACGGATGAACGGTTCGAGACCGTACGTTGAAGGTTTTTAAGGTCCTGAGGCATGTTGGAATGCACGCCAGGGCTTGAACCACGGCTCCACTGGAGGATCATGGATGGTGATGATGATGGTGATGGTGGTGATGGGGGGTGGTGATGGGGGTGGTGATGGTGGAGTGGCCTGGAGCGAAAAGTGGATATGCCCCACCTGGCCGCTCCTATTGCCTCCTTGAGGACATGCAATAATCCGAAGTACCTCCGTACAAGCCCCACTTTTCTCGCCGGCTATAGCGTGAGTGAACTTTTGCAGCACAAATTGCGACGTGGCCACGCCGGGGTAATTATTGTGAAGACTGGCGTTGTCTTACATCTACATCTTTAGGATTTAACAATGGCCACAGAGCTCCGCAGCCGCTGCAGCATCCCAATCACTTTTCCTTCGCCCGGGGTGAAGACGTCGGCGGCCCTCCAGCTGAGACTTGGTTTAGCCACACCTCAGACATAACGAGAGGAGAATGCAGCCACCAGATAGCCTGCACATGACGCCACCCAGAACTATTTCGAATGTTGACAGTGAATGAATGGGCTCTCTGCCTTTCAAGACCGCCATTCCATATAGTACTGTTATGCATTTAACATTATCCCTTTCCGCCTCACTTCTCATGTTGGTCATCTGACGCAAACTTTTTAAAACTTGAGGTCCATCCCTCCCCCCCCCCTTTTTTTTGTTTACTTTTTTTTTAAATAAAAAAAAGAGAAGAGAAACGAGCTTCCCTGAGGGATTTAATTCAAGCCGGTAGTGTAAAGATGCCACAATATGGCCTTAACGAAGGGAACATGTTGTACAAGGCAGTCCTACCATGCATATGCCCGACTTGAGATGGCGGGACTGATGCCTATGGACTGGGAGACTATGCTGGGACATCTGTGCCAGCCTGCTAAACACCATAAGGAGCCATTATTCTCAGTAGGCTAAGAGAGGAAAATAAGGGGGAAAAAATATCTAGTTGTGGTATGGAAACAGCGAAGTTTGGATATTCTAGGCTGCCTGACAAGGCCAACAATGGCACAAGCCGAGACATGCCTGGATCTCGCGATTATCACACTCAGCCCAAGAGCGAGGTGTTTAATTACAGCAAGAGTCACCAGCCAGAACACTAGAACTCGTCGCCGGGCTCAGGCTGCTGATGGAGTTCACACTATATAGGAGCTATGCAAAGACACCGAGGCACGTGCTTGTGAGGAATGGACTAAAGAGGCACAGAGGGCAAAATTACGAGCAGGAAGCGCCTTTCCCGCCGCACTCAGATAAAGTCATAAAAAAAAAGCGGTAGAGAAGAAAGAAGAAGTTTGCAAGACGTCGAATATCCCCATGGCTTTCATGGGCGAGTGGCGGCTGTAACGGCAAGTGTAACCAAGGCAATTGAGCGTGACATCCCCTTCTGTATGAAACTCGCATTGGTGCGATTCTCCCAGGGAAAAGAAGCTTATTAGGACTTGCAAAGGGATTCTATAAAGAGGCTGCGAATGGTGGCGCAACACTTCATGGAAACCCCAAAGTTGTCAGGACGAGGCTGGAGATGTTAAAAAAAACAGGACCCCTGACTCTGGCCATGTTATTTCAATAAGCCTCGTCTATTGATGCTACATTCATTACCATCAGAATGAGGCTCTGGGAGCACCGAGAATGAGATAACACAACTACCCAGATCGAGTCTACAACCTGCACCCTGTTGCAATTTCAGGAAACATCATTTGAAGACAATGACTGAGAGCTAAACAAAGCCATGATTCAAGGAAAGGTCATTATGTCGGCTTTGACCTCGACCGTGTCCTTTAATTGCCACTCAGATGACGACACAGGTGATTGACTTCTTGAAATCGGTGGTGTCAAGGTCAGGATTCCCAAGACCAGACGCCGTCACTACCAGGCAGGCATTGCCATACAGCCAAATAGCCAAGTGCCTCTTACTATGAGACATTAGCTGGACATAGAGTGTTGTCATGGGGAATACAGTTGAGTTGTATTGCATGGCGCTCAACCATGTGCGCGTTAAGGTCTAGACAGGAGAAATGACAAGAGGTATGTATTTCTGAGCGAAAAATAGGTGCAGGGGTACCTCTTACGCTTTAGGATTAGTTGCTGCTGCGCGTTTCAAAAAAAAAAAACAAAAAATTCCGTTGCTGCGCGTTTAAATTTTGTTTGCTCCTGCCCAAGTCCATCCTCGCCGTCTTTGCACCGTTCCAAACCGAATCGACAGCGGCCACGGCTTGCTCTTTGCGGCTCGATCCAGCAAAAGCGGCTCGATCTAGCAAGAGCGGCCCGTGCCGAGAACAACCGCCGCTCGAGAAGGTGCCAACTTTGTGCGACTCCAGCTACGACCTGTGCTAATCAAATCCAAAATTCGCCCAACGTTTCTGTGACTAGCGCCACTCCAGTGGAACTATCTGCCCTGGAGGATACAATCTCTATGTTGACTTACACATTGCTACTGATTAAGTCTGCCGCCTTTCGCTCCTCATTGACTTCTGCCCCCGTTTATACATATGCTTTGGGCGTTATTGCGTCAAGTCGGACTTCCTCTTTGATGCCCATGAGGCTGCAACTCGCGTATCGACCCACTAATACAGGCCAATCAAGTCGCTGCATTCAAAGACATATCGCGCATTATACGTCGTTGTCGCACGTCTTGCAACCCCACCTCCTACCTACCTAGGCTGGTGCTCGTGGAAACTGTTTTCTTGCTGCGCTTGATAAGAGGGCTCCAACACAGGCAAGCAGGGTGTTTCAGCAGTAGCTACAAGTGTTATCAACAAAAGGCTTTGCCAACAAAGATCTCTAATATAGCTTCTTGCTGTGTCTCGAAGAAGTCCCGAGAAGAGAAAAAAAAAAAAAAAAAAAAAAAAAAATAAAAAAAAAAGCGGTGCGTAAAGCAACTAAGCCCAAACCAGAAAGTGGTACCTCCACATGTTAATTTTTCTGCAGGGGTACAATATTTACCTACTGTTGACCGTAGCATAGACTAAGCACAGGCACAGCTCTGTTGCGCGGCAACGAGCTTTGCTTATTGTGATCAGGTGACTAGGGCAAAATAGGAGGTCTGTGCACGTATGAGACAAGGGACTACTATAAAAGGAGGTCTACAGAGAGAAATCGCTAATCAGTTGTAATCCAATCAGGTTCAATTCATCGGGTTATCCGACCTATCATATTCATCCATCCATTAGCACAACTTCAACACCTACAAATCCCACTTTTCTCCACCAGTTAGGTTGCTGTTTAACAGCTAGAATTGGTGTATCTACAATAGAAAGCCTACTACTGTTAAAGAGGCACATAGAGGGGATATATAGGGTATAAGCACTACCCTATAGATACCTCTTTTTCTATGTAATATAACTATAAAATAAAGTACCTCTATTTCCACTCTATGCCTTACCTATTCCTGTATTGTTATCTAATTGGCCTACAGCACCTCTGCAAAGCAGATTTGTAAAATCATTCAAGGGTTGTATCGTATTTCTTCAGCTTCGCGAGTTGGAGCTTTGTGGGCATTAAAGAGATCTGCTGTTTATCCGTAGGTAGAGAGAGGGCAACTCGTTGGGCAAAGGTTGACACGTCGCCGCAAGTGTGTGCCCCTAATCTGCTGTATGCCGACTCTGCGCGTATTAGCACTATAGTGCCTAAGGCATCTATGTAAAAGAGGACAGAATCAGAATCAATTAGCAGCGTTGGAAGGAACTGGCGACGATTCGAAACATGTTTGACTAGTAGCGTTACATATAAAGATAAAGGAGAAGAATCTAACAGTTTCAAAGATATCACACTACATAAGTTGTGTATTGTGCTCCGTATACTTCCAAAAACGTCAACGACGCCGGATGCGTATATTCTAAACCACCCCTTACAGGGGTTTAATCCAATACCAAATTGACTAATGGCATATGCGTACCCGGACTCCTCCGTACGGAGAATAGTAAGTCCTGTTACAGATGCTCCTTTGCTCATACAAATACCTCTCCCCCCTGATTGTTGAAAAGGAGCCTTCTTATGTAGCTATTCACCGCATGCATGGCATCCCTCCGTCAGCTCAGCGCTGTGCTTTTCGCACTTGGCCTAAAGGTTGCCATCATCTTTATGGCCGTCCTTTTCACACTCACCTTGGGCTATGTGTCGTTCCGACTGAATTACCGGTCCCAAGACACTATCAACTACCCCCATGCCTCTCCGAAGGACTGCTCACCATCCGTCCTGAATAGCACTACTCCGGCTGCCTTCATTTGCCGCATACTCCTGGCACAGGAAAAGGTACGAGCCCGTAGCCGAGCCCAGTCCACAAACGCAGCAGAAGCAGTTGCCGAGTATCAACGACGGTACAACAGAACCCCCCCCAAGGGCTTCGAGAAATGGGTGGATTTTGCTCTGAGTCACGGATCCAGAATCATCGACGATTTCGACCATCTCGACCAGTATCTCGCGCCATTCCGTACGGAAGAAGCTCGAGAAGCCTTCTCGATGCTGGAGCGTGACCCTAGAAAATGTGTTCGTACAGTTCGCATCTCGATCCAGAAGGGAAAAATGTTCATGTCCGAGCCATACTTGTATGACAGACAGTGGGAGAAATTATTAGAGCCATTCCTTCATGAGTTGCCCGACGGCGTTTTCTACTTGAGCAACATCGATGAGCCGAGGGTCCTGAGTAGAGCTGGGCCGCCGCCAACAGAGATAGAATTCGAGGATCGCGCCGCACAGTCCATTGAGGATTTGGTAACGGAATCTTGTGCTCAGCTCGCTCCGCATCTGGGCGATCCCGAAGACCACTACAGAGACGTGTGTCGTGCGCCGCATCCTGGAGAACTCCATGCCCTCATCTCATCGCCCAGTACATTCTTATATACTTACTCGCTCATTCCCATAATGAGCTTCGGCCGCATGACCGCTTTTCGAGACATCCCGGTCCCATGTCCTTGCTACGTAATGCACCCCCTCATAGAGGAAGACAAGACCCCATTCTTAAAAAAGAAACCCTTGGTGTATTGGCGAGGGTCGACTACAGGAGGCAACGCCACCCGATTCTCGTGGAAATACGGGCATAGGGAGCGTCTCGTCGGATTTGTCAAGTCGATTCAAAACACAGCCAATGTACTTGCCAACAGTCGGTTCTTCGTGAAGTCGGACAAGCTCAAGCTCGATCAGGAACGAGCGAAGGTGCTCAAGGATGTTTTTGACATTCAAATAGGCAACTATGTGCAGTGTGAAGAGGATGCTTGTAAAGTCATGAAGATAACCCTGGGAATGGATTATTCGGAGCCCGAAGACACAGCACGAGACTACCAATTTCTCTACGACATTGACGGAAACAGCATGAGCACGAGGTTTTATCGTCTCCTCTCCAAAGAGGCAGTGGTATTGAAGCAAACCTGGGTTCAAGAATGGCATGACGAGCGTCTCGTCCCATGGGCTCACTATGTCCCTGTGAGCATGACTATGGAAGAGTTGCCTGCGTTGGTGACGTTCCTGATCAGTCACCCAGCTGGGAAACGCTTGTCGGCGGAGATTGCACAGGCCGGATCTTCTTGGTCACGTCAAGTCCTGCGAGAGGCTGACATGAGCATATATTTATATCGCCTACTGCTGGAATTGGCTTCTATATACAATCGAAGCGACGTTGCGCCGGAAAGGGCCCAAGCAAGCGGTGCGAAAAGCGAATCTGCCAACCATCAGGTCGAGGCTTACATTGGCGCTGACTAGGGGCGACGCTGGTGCTGCACTGGTTCTAGGGGAGAAAGACTGTAGAGAAGAAAGAAATTTGCGTCATGTTGCGTGAGACCGGAGCGGCCGACATCCGTCGTGCCGGAGGAAGAAAGAATGTTGCGGCACGTTTGACGGCAAGAGATCTTCTTCCAGCAAAACGGGACAGCGAGTTACTGAGAATGTACATTAGAGTGGTTGCTCTCTTCAGCTTTTTGTATTTTGCTCAGTCTTCTTTGGGAGTGAGTGCGTCGGTGTGCTGCTAGCTAACCACCTATCCTTGACCATAAGTTTGTCTTTGCCTTGCGACACGGCTGTTTGGGCAAAATATAGCGTTTCACAACTCAAAGCTTGAAATGACGTGATTTTCGAAAAAGGAAACCGTACCGACTGAAGCGCGGATGTCTTGACTTCTCCCTTAACAAGCACACGTGCAACCGACCTCTGGGAACCTGAATCGGACAGCGGCGGTGAAGCGGCTATTTGCAATGATGCCGTTCTTGGTAACGAGCTGTCCCAAGGACATATGATCTCTGCATAAAAGAATTACGAGGATTGTCGCGGATAGAGAGAGATATTGGGCCCGCGGTTCCGAGAAAGCATATGTAGAATCCGTAAGGGTGTGGCAGGCCGATTCCAACTATTTTTGTTATGTTACTATTTGCACATGAGTCGATATTTAGAGACAGTCCGGTGTTTGACTGAAATCTACACTGCACAAGGGATGTAATTGCATAAGGGCTCGTAGCAGCATGTCAGCCCATACGCAGACTGCCATTCCGACGAAAGACGACTCATGGACTTTTCCAAATGCCAACATGTCCCCTTTCTTTGACAGCCCACTTCTGGAACTAAAGAATATCTTGATCGGGTAGGGCCTCTACCCCTTGTCGACCAGGTGACTCTCGTCTCATTGCATAAGACACCGCAAGTCTTTCTGGTGGCGGGGTCGCAAAAAGGGCTCTTGATCTGCGTCATGCAGATATATCGCAGTGATGAGCCCTGAAACCACCGTTCACCGTACGCACGTCCTGCGAAGTGTTCTTCGAAGTATCCTTTGCATAGGTCCTCCCCGTGTTTGATTGGGGGTTGTCTCCTTACCGGTCGTCGCTGCATGCATTTGGCAATTTTGGCCCAGCAATGTGCTTTACTAAGGTCATATATTAGACTGTCGAATCTAGATTTTATCCTTTTGCGATCAAGCAGACAGAGTGTATAAACTCTACAATGTTCTAGACTTCTTACTTCTCCCCAACTGCTACTTGTTACGACACGCAGCCGAGATCCCCTGTGTCCCCAGACACGTGCATTTTCCGTCATAGATATACGGTCGTTTCCTCCACATACAGAGACAGATATGACTCTATCTTGGGCATACACAGAACTCACATGGAATGCTTTGTCTTATCCTCTTCCATGATTCTTATGACTTAGTCGCACTCGACTTCCTCAAGAACGAATCCACCCGGCACGCGCCACGCAACACCGCTAGATAAGTCGTTCAATGTCCAGTATGTTCTTGTCGCGATATCTTTTCCCTTATGCTCCACGACCTTACTTGCGCATAGATTTATAAAGGAGTTCTTCTTTCTTAGTTTTATAATTGCTTTGATTCTTCCAGCTGGCAATTCGCTCTTGTAGCGCTAGTGCTTTCGCTTATATGTCAAAAGGGAGCAGCTCACTAGGGCTATCTTTTCATTATTGTGCTGATTCTGTTTCCCTGAACCTGTGAATGTTAGGATATAGGGTACTCCATGCTAACCCTCTTGTAACCTGCGATGCCTCTCTTCCCTTGCTTTCTTGCTTCTACATATAACTTTTCCTCCATTTTTTTCCCAGACATCTGCAGTAACTAGAAGTTTGTTGAGACGATGAGCTTCTGCTCTTCTTCATCGCTGCGCACGTACTATGACAGTTTGCATGTCCGTTTGGGGTCGTGGCGGGACTAGATTGACGACTGGCTATGATGCTGCAACACCAGAAGTGCAGAGACCACAGACTTGGCGATCGAGGGCCAGATTTTGAGCTTATCTACTACCTAGGTACTTCACTTCGTATGGAGTACTTGAAGTAGCAGCACGGCATGCCGAGGCCACTTGAAGTCAAAATGGTCTCGCAACACGAATTTTATCTGGATTGAGACGAGACCGGTGAGGTATGAAGCGCTCAACATCTATCCTCAGCCACACTGGAAAGACATTACAACCAATGGACCGACATCGAAGTGACTTGCGGATTAAGAAGAGCACACGGAAACTTTAGGCAACCGCCCGCGAACCGTACACAAGGTTCCCTGTATAGTTTCGTGCATTTGTCTGTTTGTCATATATCAGTGTTGAATTGTGAACTTTATTCTCAGCCACGCATAGAGATCATGTAACAGTATTTCAGCACCAAGGCGGAAGTACTCCTTTTGTTTTTAGCAGCTGTCTTGTTAAAACCCTTTTGTATCTAATAAAACGATGATATATCTCTGGATACTAGCTAGTGAAGGGCAATGGCCGTTCTTTTTTTTTTTTTTTTTTTTTTTTTTTTTTTTTTCTCCCACCGGCAGCTAAAACGAGTAACAGGAATCTACACCTGAATGTACGTACGTATAAAGCTCATTTATTGTCATGGCCTGTTCCAACAGAGCGGTACCTTGAGCATTATTCCACGGTGGAATTATCCTTAGCCCCGTACTGTGCCCGCACTGTGCCCGCAACGTGCCTTTCCTAGCCTTGGCCTTGGCAAGAGACAACGGCGCCACGATACTACCGCATTGGGTACGTATTGCAGGTACCGACTACTTGCAACCGGGACGAAGCTCCGAAATTCGCCTCTACCCATTCCATTACCCATGCTTGCGGCAGACGGTCACGGGGAGAGACCTCCGGTGGGCGACGGGGACGAAGAGCAGATGCGCACGACCAGATTAGTTCCCTTTTATGCATTCGTTCATTCATTCGTTCATGCATTCATTCGTCCATTCGTTCATCCATCCGTCCATCCATCCATCCCTATCCGTAGTGACAGTGACCGATATTATTAGTTTCAATTGTCTCAGTGTCGAACCCCAGCCGTCATTGTCCAACGACCGGACCTGGATTGTCTCGTCCCATGGTGCCAGTCACCGTTCCCCATCTTTCGATGACGGGCCGTTTGTCCTGTTGAGCTTTCTTATTTGGTATTGACCCTATTATCCGCCCGCGCGTTCCCAGTCTGAGCAAAGATACAAAGATACAAAGATAAACCCATCAGGGTGGGGCAGCCGTCGGCCACGCAGCGTCCAGCCAGCGCGCAGACTTTCCTGTCAGTACAGGGCAGGTGCAGCACATGGAGCCGTGCAACCCAGCGAGTGGACAAGTCGGCTTTGAATCGACAGTCGTTCGTTGCCGGAGTCGAAGCCAGAGTTGAACAAGAATCGTACTACAGACTATAGGACTGCTTATTTGCCTTCAATTGACCACTTTCTTGAGCCGTACCAGCAAATTTTTTAATTTTTTTTTTTATTTCCCACGGTTTGCGACGTCTCGATCAACAGTTCACTCCGGTGGCAGGGTATCGAACTGGTCGCCAGCTGCGCCAGAGTGCTTCTCCCACCGCCATCAACTCATAGTCCCCTCACAGTCTACCCCTGGTCAGACCTAAGCGCAGCGGACCCATAGTGGGCCGACCTGCTAACAGGCGACCCACCAACGTGCGTCGTCTCTCTCAGTCGATGAAGACGGGGGTGGCGGTAAAGAAGAGCTGCCAGGCCTGTGGGTGCCAAGTGCCCGCTAACAGCAGCTGGCATAGCCAATGAGATTGACATGGCCTAATATGCACACCCCTTTGGTCTCCACCAGGCAAGCACCACTTTTTTTTTTTTATCTTTCTTTTTTCGCTAGAGTTCCCTCAAGGTACCGGGCCTCTAGCTGATCCTTGCTTGAGCTCTGTGTTGCTCTACATCGCTCAGAATTCAGTCCTCCGTCCTTCTTTCCTTCTCCGTTTATTCCCCACCCCCTGGCGCCCAGCCAGCCCAAAGGAGAAGGAGAGGCATGGCACCCTCTCCATTCCATCCCACCACCACCCATACATACAAGCCCATCCTCCATCCTCCACACCTGGCATCCCTGGGGCCTACTCCTCTCCTTCATCTTCATTCCAGTCCCTCATTCTGCCGTCGCGAATCCCATCTGTGCGCATCCGCCAGTGGGCAGAGCTGCTCGCCATCGTCCGTTGCCGCATCGCAACAAGGCCGCTTTTTGTGGCCCGACGGCGACGACCCTGATCAGCTCTCGCATTCGCGACGATTATCGCACTTCCTTCATCTCGGCTAAAAAATTGTCCCACGGATGGTTTATACTATCGACTCCAGACCAGTCAACTCCTAGGGCTGCTACTGCGCGCAAACATTTCTGCCATGATCTACCCCCCCTTTTTTTTTTTTTTCTTTTTCATCATCTCGAATCCCCATGATACGATAATAATCGATTTTGCGACTCTTTGTTGATGCGCACTGCTAAGCTCGTCGCGTGGCCCGACCTGACGATTGAGACTTGTGCATTCCAGTTGCGACAAAAAGACCACGACCGAGTCTCTCAAGAGGCTCGCGCCGACCGCGACTACTTCGGCCTGACCGACTGGCGCGGTACAGAAGCAAGACTCAAAACAATCCACGACTGTCGAAAGCGACCGAGACATTCGACTCCGACTTAGAACCTGTCAACCTCGGTCTTCTTTTTGTCTTTTTCTTTTATACTTTTCTTAGAAGACTTCTGCGCCGAGTCGCTTCTTTTCTGTGCGGGTTCCCTCGAAAGTTTCGCGCGTGTTTTTTTTCGAGACCAAGACCACGCCGTATCGCCCCTCTGCCCTCCCATTCGTCATCACATTCCAGAATATAGCACATATATACACACAATGCCTCCTCCCCTGGAGCCTAGTAGGGCATCTCGTTCAAGACTATTTCGCCAATCCTCGGCACCCAGAACGCCTGAGCCCACCAACGCCGTCGGCGGCGAAACACAACCTCCGTCACCCCCACGGCTTCGATTTCGGTTACGGAGACGGATCAGCTCACAACTCAACGCCCCAACCTCACAGTTTCTTGCATCTGTTGCTGCCGCTGATGTTCCCATAACCAGCATCGAGGAGCCACAAGTGTACGACGACGACGAAGACATGCTGAGCATTGCCTATCCTACCATTGCGCAGTTTGACCGATTCGAACATGTCCTCTTCACAGAGCAGTCAAGTCGCGGCTCAGACTCGGGCTTTTCGCCACCAAAGACACCTGCACCCGGCCCTGAACCTTTATTGCCCCCCAGAAAGTCTCCCGACTGGTCACTAGATGGTTCCTTGAGCAGTCTTGAATCCAGTCCCGAGTATGAAAGCAGTCGACCATCAACGGCGCGATCAACACAAACAAGCTCATCGTTGTTCAGCCGACATTCTTTGGCAACGGACGACCTGAGTCACTGCCCTAGTCCGTTGAGCGAGCACAGCAATCGATTTGGTCGCTTTCTCGCACCAGAAGACGCGGACAGGACAATCAAGCCGGCTGCCCATCAAAGCAGATCTGCCAAGTCCAGGAGAGCACTGTGGACCAAGCCCATGAGCCAACACCTGTGGTCCATCTACATGACATACTTGCAAGATCCCAAGGTGACTCCTTTCCGGGTGGGCAAAAGTGGTATTCCGCCGGCCGGAGTGTGCATGCGAGTAGCCAGAGAAGCTAAGCGGAGCTGGAAGGGCTCCCGTCCCCAGCTCAAGCCCGACAACAAGAGCGGCAGCTCGACACCTACCGCAAAGTCTTCTGTGCCACATATCGAATGGTCACATACATGTGCCGCAACAAGGGGACACCTTCGGGAGCTATGCAAAGCTCACAGCGCGTCCACTCCCAGACACATCCAGTACTTCTCTCACAGTTCAGCACCATTTGGGAAAACAGCCAACCGTTTCTGGAGGCGTCGATCAGCACCAGCCCGATCGCCCTCTGTCTTCTCCAGCTCGGACATGGCCATGTCTCTCACCGTCTGCACATCAGACTCTATGCAAATCCAAGGACCACTAGCCCAGCTGACGGGCTCGCAGGCCGAGGCGCCGACTTCTCAGTCTCTGTCTGGAGAAAAAGCAGGATCGACCTTTTGTGGCGATCTGGCACAGCCAAGACCTATGCTGGGCTCGCCGTTTACGGCTAAGAGCTATGGACCCAGCTCCTCCGGCCTGGCTGGTGGTGCCGAGGAAAGGCCTCAGATGCAGCGACACTCACTGACGGTCGGCACGAGCCGTGGCCTGGGGTCGCCAGTCCACCTCGGCCAGAACCGCACCAACACGCAAAAGCGAAGATCAAGACAGTCGGTCCTGGAGCCACGCCGAACCAAGCGACCGAGTCTTGGTTCCGACTTCTGGATCGATCCATCTGCCCACGACAATGCCGAGTCCTCACCCTCGGCCGGCTCGTGCCAACGTCCAGAATTCAGTTCTGCCGACTCTGATCAGCGCGACACCCTGTTCGTCCCCCGGACAAACCTGCAAGAACTCTTCGAGGCTTCCGACAACCACCAAGCAACCAACAACCTCGGCTCGTCAGCAAGCTGGCCCGCCCCAGCCGGCCTGACGACATCACAAACCGTCCCTGCAAGACTGGGCTCCCCCTTCTCGGCCCGAACAACAAGCCACTCCTTCCCCAACCGCCGCCCCAGAGTCTCCTCTCTCGACATGGACGCCCTCTTCCGCCCCTTCGCAACCCTCCAGTCCGCGCGACCGGATGAGGCCCCCTCGACGAACAAGACCCCCCTCGTCAATCGACTAGCCTATATCGACGAACGCCTAAAGGACTTTCGCCGTCGCGAAAGGACCGACCGCCGCTCCCAGTCACCCCTTTAAAAACTATTCGCCTATCTCCTTTGTACTACAATGC
>JFZS01000152.1:0-60200 GCA_000709145.1 Balansia obtecta B249
GGGGGGGCACACAGAGATATCCAATATCTCGACTACAAACGACTGATCGATTATCGACCCGACTCGACGCACGCACTCACGTTCACTCACGTTCACTTCCCCCCCCCATCTGCGCTCCCCCTCAATGGCATACATACCCTGTCGTCTGTCGTCAAGGGTCCGCAACACCACGGCAACCAGCCTATCATCACCACTCACGCCCGCATGTAGCAGCAGCACTGCCGGCGGCTTGCAGGCCAGCCATCCAATGGTCCTCTCCGTCTTCGCGCCGACCTCTTCCACTGTCACGAAGCGAGAGGACTACCGTGCCAGGGATGCAGACGACCCCGTTGGATGGGACAGGGCCCCAGAGTGTCCATCCAGAGGCCATCCGGAGGCCTTGACCGGGCCATGACGGTCATTCCTCACCACCTGCATCTGCGTTGTCATGGGCTGTACTAGTCCGTAGATGCCGCCTAATGTCTAACATGGTCTTGAGCCAGCAACGACCAGTGCCATCCCAGGGTCCGTAGCCGGCCAAAGGCCTGTTCTCCGGCCTTGACCAGCCCATTTGCCTCCCACAACCGCCGTGCACGCGCATTAATTACCATGCACGCTATTAGAAGGCCTTCTCGTCGCGTCGGATTCCACGCCAACCAGCTGCGAGCCAGATGGCCAGCCAGCTGCCAGCCAGCTGCCACCACTATATCCCGCTTTTCTCTGACCTCTGGGGCATACATAATTACAATCACCAACCATCACTTAACCCACTCGCCTCCTCCTCCCGATTTTTGCCATTTCGGAGCTACTTAGCTGGCATTGCGGGCTTTGCCTTGTTTGCTTCGTTCCTTCTCTTGATCTTTGGATTTGAAGTTTACTATATTTCCCGTCTCACGGCAGTCATCATTGTCTGGTCTTCCGGCCTGTATCAAGCGACCATACCTAGAGAATCTATACCGCCGGCGACGGCTAACAGTTTGCTCAAATCACCCACCACAACGGGAATCGTAACTCACAGCCATCGACCTTCACGTCTTACACCTAGAGTACTGCCTCCTCAAGTGCTGCCTCAGCAACCTAAGCCTGGCAATAAGCCGGCCGCTCGCCAGCATGGTACAACGCCCACCCATTGCACGCCACCTTTACCGTCTCCCGTATGTTAATAAAATTCTCTAGGAGTACGCTTATCATCAAACCAACCAAGGCAGGGTGTATGAGCATATGCCTCAAAAGACCGCCAGAGATGCTTTCTTCAGTTTTAAGAATGATGCACAGGTACAGCGACCTGTTTCTGTCGCCACAGAGTTTGTAGACACGGATTGGGATGAGGAAATCATCAGTGAAATCGATGACAACTCCCCTCGCATTAGTCTGCAGTCGGTGAGTCTGATATGCTCCCCCGAGTCTACCATGCATTTGTCCGGATGCTTGCTGACATGGGTTTTCCGAATAGGCCGGGCAGCCTAGTTTTACTACCATTTCATCGTATGATGAAGCAACTACGCCGCGGTCAAGCAGTGGACGCGAGGCGTATCCCGATAATGGGCTCAAGCAAGTGCAAGGGCCTTATGGTCCGCATCTTTTCCGAAGCTCGACTGATCCTTCCCTGGTTGACGATGATTTTGTCTTGAGTCTCTCGCCAATAACGCCCAAAACTCACCGAGGCATTGGTGATTTGCTGGACAGGCCTCCCATTCCGCAACAAAATAGCCTTTTCGAATATACCGACGTAGAGCTCGATCCTTCGACCCTTGCATCCTGGACCCCAGAGATGGTCGCTCAGTCTATGCTCAATGCAGGCATTGAGTTATCCGTGGCAGATCGCTTTATTGAGAACGACATCAACGGGGCTATCTTGATAACCTTGAAGTTTGAAGACTTGCGGGAACTCGATATACAATCCTTTGGAATACGCACCAAGGTATGGCATCAGATCCGAGCTCTTCGAGATTGTCCATCTTCTTCCCCTCGCCCAGCGACTCCCATCGAGGATATTCCCAGCCGAGAGGCGCGTAGGGAGACAAGGAAGGCTGGTGGTCATGAGCTTGGCCGGCGACACATTAGCAAAGGACGGCCACGCCGTAAGGCTTCCCCGGAAAACGACACAATACACCCCATGGAATCAGTCTCCATCATCGGCATCGAACAGGTGATTCCCAAGCCGCACCAGTGCTCCAAGGGAGAGAATTGCTCCAAGTGGAAGAAGCAGCAGAAACTCGTTGAGCAGTTCAAGAAACTGAACCCGACGGTCGATGTTACGAATGGGGGCACAGTCATGATTTACGGTGACGCGGGAAACCCCGAGACTGCCAGAGCCATTGACCCCAAAGAATTGATGCGGCCCTTGTCTGATGCGGTGCCGTCTGTTGTGGCGTCTTCAGATGTCCTGGGAGCGGGAGGGCTGCCACCATTGCAATATCTTCGAGAAACCACGTTGAGAAATGTCCAAGCTCGAGATCCTCAAGACAATGTCCGGCAATTCTTGAATTTTCAGCAGAAATCGGCGAACTCGGACCAAGCTCCTCCTACACCACCGTTTGAGTTGATACCGTCTTCTAGGCCTGCTCATCAGGGCTTGCGCCGCCTTCCCAAGCTATCTATTCCCGACCATCCTCAGCAACCACGTCGTAGTCCTTTGAAGGCGGTTGCAGTGCCTCAGCCAACTGAAGGCCACTTGCAGCACCAAGGACAAAGGCCACCTTCGCCACCAGTTTCGAGACAGCCGGTGCAGTCGAACGATTTTGTCCCACATTGCATGAACAAAGCGGCGCCACTGTCGCCTGATCTAGAAACTCCTCGAAATCCTTACCGTTTTGGGACGCCGTTCTCTGAGATGGATGTTCCTGTAACGGCTGTTGCACTTGGTCCTGTCGCCCGTGACGTGTCTCAGTCTGTTCCTCCCGACATGAACTATCGAATGGATGCAGGACACAATGCCATGGCCCAACCTCGATCGCAATCGAGAGCGTCAGGCCGTCGGCCTTCTTTCTCAGTTCTTCCTGCGGTAAAAGAGAACACGGCCTTTCGTCAGCTGTCCAAAACGCCCTCTCCCAAAAGCACACCACCTGTTCATCGTGGGCAGTGGCAGCGGCAACCGCAACAGCCGTCGCAAGCACCCCCTCGGTTCAACTACCCCTGGTCCCCAGCAGAACGTACCAAGGTCGAGCAAGTTATTCCACCTCTACCGGCCTTTCGCCCACGTCACTCGAGCGACACTCCGGTTGTCGCAAACGGTGTGACATTTCAAGGCCCAATGAAGAAGCGCAAGACTAGGCTGCTCCGTAACGAGTGGCAAGACGGATACTTTACTCTCAAAGGTACAAGGCTCAATATGCACAAGGATGCCCAAGAAATTGATCGTACACTCGAGTACATTGACATTGACGACTATGCCATTGCCTGCTCGAGCCTCGCATCAAGATCCAAGCTCAGTGCTGCCTTCAAGGCTGTCCATATCTCTCATGATCGTAAAAAGAGTGATGCCGTCGGAGCCTTCAGCTTCCAATTAATTCCTCAAGACAGGAATGCCGGCGCTCGTATGCGCAAGCGAGACAGCGCCGTGAGTGGCGTGAGTGGCAGCGGTCCGTCAGAAGGCGTGAATGGCACCGGCAAGACTCACCACTTTTCTGTGAGGAACCGCGACGAGCGCATTGACTGGATGCGTGAACTCATGCTGGCCAAGGCTATGAAGCAGAAGGGTGAAGGATTCGAAATCAGTGTCAACGGGAACATGATCTGAGAGGCCTTTGCCCCCGGCCTAGCTTCTACTTTACTCCTGCCACCTCCTCTTCTTCATGAGATTTAACTGTTATTATATCACTGCCTACATCATCTATGTCACCAAGTCCTCATACTCGCTTTCGACTTTTGACTCACCGTTTTTGCTTTTTCCTTTTTTAAACGCTCTATTTTTGTTGGGATATCACAAGTCTATGTCTGGCTGGCTCGTGGCAACTTGGTTCCCTTTTTTCCTTCCTTCCTTTTTTTTTTTTTTTTTCTTTTTTTCAAACGACCGACCTTTTTGGTTGTCAGGAGCTTCTCCGTTCCGTTTGTCTAGAAATTTGTTCTTTGGCTGCTCACCCAGCTTTATCATTCTGAATGTCCCCAAACTTAAATTTCACGATTTTTATGCGCACTCTCCTTTTTTCGCGAATTGGATGAGAAGGATACCATAGTTGAACTTATTTCTTCTTGTTTCATGTCATGATGGTCAGTCTTTTTGACTGTCCTTTTTATAGCGATGCGTAGTACAGATTGGACAGATTTAATCTGAATCTCGTTTTGTGAATTGTAGAAAACAGACATGCAAGGTGATTTGTTTGTTTGATTTTTTTTTTTTTTTTGGTTGCTACATCTCTTTGATGGAGCACACGAGACCTCGATTCCCCCGCTAATTATGCAGAAGTACATGTAGTGTTACAGTAGCTGCTTTCAGCCATACAAACCGAACCATTTTCTCAGAGTGCGGCCGCTCGAACATGAACAAAATGCTGCTAGATTGCTCATTTGCCCCCTTTCCCTTTCCCTCTCTGCCCCCCCCCCCCCCTGAGATTCAACAGCCTGCCTAGACAAAGATCCATCCTCCTCTTGTGGGAGGCTTCTCTGTAATGGATCCCTTTCGTCTCAAGTGCTTGGGGTTTTTTTTCCTATTGACAATGAACTGTTCCCCCCCCCCCTCCTCGCTCAAGTAGTCGTCTTGAACTCAGGCCGAGTGGAATGGGAAATCTGGGCGACCCTTTCCCAATCGATCCGTTCCCACCAGGCCTCAGCGTAGGCCAACTTGCCGCCGCTGCCGCCGACGCCGACGCCCCAGTCCAGCACCCAGGCGTGCTCCCAGGTGTTCAGGCACAGCAGGGGCTCGAGCTCGATGCCGCCGGGGGGCAGGCCGCCGGTCCGCCTCCTGTTGCCGAAGAGCTGGTTCTTGTAGTACGAGCGGGCGGTGCCGTCGTGGCCGACGGTGTTCATGTCGGTCGGCTGGGAGCGCCAGTGGGCGCCGGGGTAGGGCGACCCGGCGAGGTAGGTGGTCAGGACGCGGTAGTTGGCGGGCCCGGCCTTGACGAGCCAGACGAAGCCGGGGCCGAACATGGCGGATGCGGTGATGACGAGCTCCCGGCGGAGGGTCTCGATGGAGGAGAAGGAGGCCTCGAGCTCGGCGCGGAGGGTGTCGGGCATGGGGGTGCCGCTGGGGTGTATGCCCCTGAAGAAGAAGTTGTTGTTGTGGGCCATGGAGGCGTAGTTGAAGATGGGCGCCTTGCTGGGCTCGCGGGCTGTCAGGAGGAGGATGTCCTTGGTCTCTAGAGCTTCGAGCTCGGTGCCTGTGACTCGTGCATTAGATGGGACGCAGAGAGAGCATGGTGTATGGGCCCAGGAAGCCACTTTGCTTTGTGCTCATCGTACTGCTCTCCTCCCTCCTCCCAGGAAAGCAAGAGGGAGGGTACGTGTTGCGACTGGGCTAGACGTACCGGCAGTCAGGGCATTGAGCTTTTCCACCATCAGCGTCATGTAATCCGTCCAAGCCACCGCGAAGCCGCCGGGGCTCATCAGATTATGCACACCCGTCTCAGAGAAGTCGTGGCCCAGCTTAGGGACCTTGTGCAGGCACCTTCTGGGCGTGAAGGCGGTTCGCAGAAGACCGAGCCCCAGGCTCCTGGTGCCTACACGCGGCAACAACCGTGATGCAAACATGGCCGATCCGTCCTTTGCGGTGGTAGATATCTGACGGGGGGGGGGTTTTTTTTTTTTTTTATTTTGGTGTTGGCCGGCGCAGAAAGTATCAATCGCTTAGCCACATGCCACATCGGCTGGATGTGGCTGATGGAGCCATGTGGCTGGGAGGATGGGGGGCGGGACTTTGACGGCTCCTCCATGACGCACTTGATTTTTTTTTTTAATGTTTTAAATTCCAAAAGCGTGGATTGGATTGGATAGGTAATTTGGTAGAAACGGGCGGGTATGGATTCTGGTGGTGGTCGAGTCGGCATCTTCAACTTCACATGCGTGCGTGCGCTGAGACGATTTGAGAAGACGAGACGGACCCCTTGACCCTGTTCCCTTGTTCGACCCATCAATCGACCCGTGGCTGTCTCGCAGCTAGCACCACGGGCACGGGCGTAGCATCGCGGTGCAGTCTCCCTTGGGCAACGTCGGCACTCGACTCGAATCGCTCGACTCGACTCGACTCGTCCATCCGTTTATATGCCTCTGTCCAACCTCACGATCCTCACGGTTCTCACTCATCCCGCCGCTCGTCCAGCCCAGCCCTCGTTTCGACGGTTTCGCCCCTTTCCGCCTGCGGCAAATTTGGCTCGCCCGTGCACGTAATTCACTCTTCTCCAGCCCTCCTGCCCTTCCCTCCCCCTTTTTTGCTCTTTTCTGTCTCTTCTTCTTTCCTGTGCCTCTGCTTCTCATAAGGGTCTGCCTCCCCCGCCTTAATCAGCCCAGCTTCCATCTCGCTTCTACTCCACAAACCGTTGGAGAAAGCCGTTCCATCACCTCTAAGGCTGAAACGGAGTCTCAGCAGCGAAACAACAGTTGGCTGCTTTTTTTTTTTTATTTTTTTTTTTTTTTTTTAGAAACGAAAGTTTATTCACACCGCTCCTCCCGACTACTTTTCGTCCGACTCCGTCACTCGAGGGCCGCATCTGCTTTCTCCCTATACTGTACAATACATACATACGGACATATATACGTACATCGCTCGACCTGTCGATATCCTCCCACCCCCCCTGTCGCCCGTTCATCATCAGACAGCAGAACGCTCTCGCAGCTGGCCCGATAATCGAAAAAAAAAAAAAAGTCCCCCCTCGATGCAGTTTCTACTCGACAACCGCGCCGCACAGCATGTCGATTCCAACGCGGCGATAGGCGTCGATTTGCCTTCGCAGACAACCAGGCTCCTTGCGGCCGCTGCCTCGACCGCCGCGGCCATGGCCTCGCCCTCACCCGACCCGTCACATCACGATGACGGCCCCGAGGGAGAGTGCCAGCTTCTGGGTTCGTTTGCCTTGTTCGTCCAGGCCGCCCTCGGAGCACTGGCTCTGCTGTCGCTCGTCTTCAAGAGATGCAGGGAGCGGCCGCAGCGCCCTCTCAAGATCTGGCTCTTTGACGTGTCCAAACAGGTCTTTGGCTCCGTCCTGGTCCATATTGCCAACATATTCATGTCCATGCTCACCAGCGGCCGGTTCTCAATAAAGCTGGAGCCCGGCTCCGCTGCCGTGGAGCCTCGGAGCGAAGACTATGTTCCCAACCCCTGCTCCTTCTACCTTTTAAATCTTGGCATCGATGTGAGTACCATGGAGCAGAGGAACAAAAAATTGTCCATGATCACACACACGCTAACAGCCCTCTCTTCTTCATGACAGACCACACTCGGCATCCCCATTCTCATCATTCTTCTCAAAATCATAACCGGCATCGTCGCCTGCACGCCTTTCGGCAAACCGCTCGAGTCCATCGAATCAGGCAACTATGGCAGCCCTCCCAACGCCTGGTGGTGGTTCAAGCAGTCCGTCATCTACTTCTGCGGCCTGTTCGGCATGAAGCTCTGCGTCCTCATCATCTTCCTCCTGATGCCGTGGATCTCCATAGTCGGCGACTGGGCGCTCAGCTGGACAGAGGGCAACCAGAAGCTCCAGATCGCCTTCGTCATGATGATCTTCCCCCTCATCATGAACGGCCTCCAGTACTACATCATCGACTCCCTCATCAAGAAGAAGGAGACGGACCACGAGCGCCTCCCGCCCGAGGACCCAGACGCCCACCTCCCCGGCTACCACACCCGCCTCCGGTCCCAATGCGAAGACAACGACGCAGACGACAGCGACAGCGACTTTGACAGCCACAGCCGTCCCGTGCGGTCCAAGCTCCTCCGCTCAAGTACAGACGAGGAACACCATTCCGACTGCAACACAGACGCCCGCACCGTCGTCGGAAGCGGATCCATTCGCAAGAAGGTTGAGCGAACAAAGATTACTCCGGCACTGTATCTAAAGGAGTAGACGGCACATTTTTGTATTTTTTTTTTCCAGCTCGCATTTGAGCAAGATTTATTTTTTTATTTTGTCTTGCATTAGTCTTTTTTCTTTTTCTTTTTCTTTTCTTTTTTTTTTTTTCGCGTGATTTGACGTTTCCATGCTGGTGGCTGTATATACCATGTAGGGCATGTACATGTACGTAGTGGCGTTGGCGTCCGGTTCACGCATCAGCCATGCAAATACATTCCCTTTTTATCAGTGCCTGTGCCTCATTCGTAGTGTGTCCTGCCGTTCAACATGTTACTTGCATGCATTACTGTGCTTTAAAACTGGCAGGGTCCTACGTCGGCCAACACATCATTTCACTCAACATGCGTCACTGTGCTTTTAAATTGGCTGGATCCCACGCTGTCTAACATGTCATTCACAACATGCGTCAATGGTTCTGCTTGGTTTGCCTAGATGACACTCAAAAGCACCTATATTGCCAACTTGCACCGATATAAAACCGTCCCAGGGGTATGGTACGTAAGATATACATGCATCAAGAAAGAGAATATTCAAGTAAAGGTAGATTGTACGCCCTCCGTCATGTATGCAAAAAAATTCATGGATGTGGCTGACATGAAACGAAATAGAGTAGACAACGTCTCCGGGGTGTTATACCCGTCTGCCTGAAGCGCCAGATACAGCTCATAGTATGTATAGTGAGGGAAGTACAATTAGGTTGGGATACGCCAGTAGAAGAAAAAAAAACATGTACATGAGGTAGGTGAACTCTTTATCGGCCGGGTCGTTGGTACGTCCTTTGGCCGGGGTATGCCGCCGCCGGCGACTGGGCGCCCGGAGGACGGGAGTAGCCTGATATGAAGTCGAAGCCGGCACTGTTGGTGATGGGGGATTGGGGAGGCGATGCGTGATGGAAGCCCGGTGGCGCCATGGGCTGGGCGAGAGGATGGGGAGGCGAGCGCTGACGCTCCGATCCTAGAGAGACCTTCCGCTCAGGGCCGGGCGTAAGCTCTCGCGGAGGTGCGGGCGAGTAACTCCTGTTCGTCTTGTCCTGCGGTGAGTGGTGTGGCGGTCGGCCGTAGCCATGATGGGTGCGCGAATCCGGCAGCTCTACCGGTGGCTGGCCATATGGGCTTTGGCCTTCAGGCGTGTGTGTTTGCCTAGGTCCAGGCGATACTCTCATGCGAGGATCCGTGCCATACGGTGGCTTTGCGTCAACTGGTGTTGTGTTGTTGTTGTGACTAGGGCTGGACCGCCCCATGCCGAATCCCTCTGAAGGGGCGCTGCCGGGCAGTTCCATCGGCGCGACCTGCTCGGTAGACGGTAATTCACTTAGCTGGGTGTGGATTGACGTGTGAGCGCTACTGCCAACGACAGGCATGGCTGGCATTTCGGCATACTGCTCATGGATCTGATCCTGTCCGCATGGGCCCTGAGCTTGAGGCTGACCCGGAGCAGGAGACTGACGACCACCCGAGCGCACAGCAGCACCCATCGCCGACGACGGGCCATAAGCTTGATGGTGGTTTGAACTAGTGGACATGCTCCGGGCCGCCAAGACGGCGTTGTGCAACGGCGGAGTGGCATACGGTTGGGAGTTTAAGGGGCTTACTGTTTGAGCCCTCAACCCCACGGCTGCCGAGGCCGGAGCCGCACCATACAGTTGGTTTGCTGGACTACCGTACGGTTGGGAGTTCATGGGGCTGACTGTCTGAGCCCTCAATACTGCCGCTCCCACAGCCCCCGAGGCTGGAGCAGCACCGCCATATGGCTGGCTTGCTGGATCGTCGTACGGCTGGGAGTTCAAGGGGCTCACTGTCTGAGCCCTCAAGGCTGCCGCTCCTACGGCTCCCGAGGCTGGAACAGCACCATATGGCTGGTTCGCCAGACTATCATACGGTTGCTGCGCCGGAGCGCCGTACGATGAATTCTGAGATTGATGGCCTCGCGTACCAGGACCAGACATTGGACGAGGATCGTCGTACGGCGGCTGGTTCAGTCCGAACCCTTCAGGTTGGCGGTTCGCATTGTAACCGTGGTTGTATCCCGGAGCTCTCGCTCCATGATGTTGTTGCTTGGGTCGACCGTAGTTTCCGGGCTGCTGGTTGAAGTAGTCTTGCTCACTGTGGTTGGACGTTTGACCGACTGAGCCACGCGAGACAACGCTATGGGCTTGGCCGCCATAATTCATAACCACAGGACTCAGCGGACTGACTGGGGCAGGAGAAGGCGCACTCGGCCGCCGCCTGTCCTGGTCCAGCGTGGGAGACTTCTTCAAGTTGGACATTTCAACTTCTTCCTCCACCAGAATTTGTTTGGACCCAGCCTGCGCCCATGTGGGCATCTGCGGCAAGGCGTCCTCATTCCCCTTTTTGGACACGTCAAACTCGGCGTACTGAGGCGGCGCGGGATTCGCAGGTGCCGAGGGCGGGAAGTACGATTGCATCGGCGCCTGGGCGTGGTATCCTTGGTTATGATGAGGCGGCACATGCGGCTCGTTGAGATATTTCGGTTTGCGATCTTTAGGGGGGTCACAGCATCCGCAGCAGTTACCGCAGCATTTCAGGCAACTAAAGCAACTGCAGCAGCATGACAAGCCGCAGGCACAGCACCGGATGATGCACCAGACAATGCTCAGGACAATGAGGCTGCCAATAATGATGATGGAGAGGACAGGCCACCTGATTCAATTGGTTAGTGAGATTGAAGGGAAATTCGAGAGCGCGAAAGGGGGCCGAGTATGGGCCATACTTGCAAAAAGACGCCTTCATACAATTGTCCCAACTTGAAAAGGCAGTCCTGACATCGGTAATTTTGTCTTGTGCGTCTTGCACCATGTTTCGTTTTGACAAGTCTTGCACGACGCCTCGGGCCAGAGCATCGCGTATTGATTCCCACGCCCGAGGTCGTAGTGACCCTGCCATAGCAACGTCGATTGACGGCATATTGGTGCTTTCTCAACGACACAGGAAAAGCTGCGAGAATGAGATGAAGACGAGACTGCCGTAGGCTGGCGAATTATAAAATGGTATATCGAGCGACAGGCGCCATACGTCGAAGGCACGGCTGCGGTTTGAGTCAAGGATATGATGCTCCGGAAAACTCGTGGCAGATGGTTGTGCTGATTCGAAGCGGAGAAAACACTAATGTAAGTCTGATGGAATACCAACCAGGGCGAGAGCGACGAATTGCTAATCGTAGAGAATGAAGTACGAGTCGAACAATTGGCGTGAGATGAGCGTTTCCGTCAACGGCGGTTTGATATGGCTTTCCTCCGAGAATTACAACAGGTCTTGGACAAGAAGTGGTTCGAACAAACCGGCTGGTCTCTGACCTGCCAAAGGAACGCAGGGAAACGAATTTAAGCGAAGAGGTAGCAGAGATAAAACAGAAAAAAAGAAAAAGAAAAAGAAAAAAGGTCGTCAAATGGAGCGCGACTCAGTACTCGTAGTGTGCTGGAAGATGAAACGAAGGAAATGGGCAGTGTAGGAAATAAAATGGGGATGGTGTTTCGCGATCTGCTAGCAGTGTTAGTCAGCCCGGCCACGCCCAATTGGTGGCGGTGTGTAGAAAGGGTAGACGATACTGGTGAAGCGAAGGCAAGGGAAAGAAAGAAGGAATGACGGGCAGGCGACGGTGAAAGAGTCGACGGTGCCGGTGCTGATGAGGAATGGGAAATTGGGCAAAAGGGAAAGCAGGCGAGGGAGATGTGCCCCTCCTCCCTGCGACGGCACTTTCAACGGGATTGCAGAAAAAAGAAAAATGAGAAAGAAAAATGAGAAAAGAAGCACAATATGGGCCGTGCTTTGCTATGCATTCAATGTTCAATGGGATAATAGACGAACAATAGGAGCAGGAGAAGGGGAAGGCGCCAGTCGAGCCATTGCCCATTAAACGTGCATAATCTTATCAGGCCACCCACCAGCCGACCTATTCTATCATCCATCTCGTCTCTACCGATGCAGATTGTGTCATGCAAGCCTGGCCCCACGGTCGGGTCAAATATCTGAGGTTACAGGGTGTTTCGCCCGCGTCAGTCAGCTGGCAATTTCCGGCCGGCTAGGAAATTTTTCAAGGGAGCGAGGCTCACGGGTGAAAATAAAAACAAAACGAAAAAAAAAAAAATCCAACAGCCACTTTTTATTCAAGGGGCCTGCTGCTCCCCACCCCCGTTTGGGGTTCGGGGTTTGGGGCGCTCCCAATGGCTCTTGGACCAGTTTCCCGTCTGCCCCGAGGCCAAACATGCAGCGGAGCTAGGCCTATCTGGGAATAGCTGCAAACATTTTAAACAAGGAGCTTCGGTCCCGGATTGATGGAGGCTCTTTGGCGAGGGAAGGCATTGCTGAATGGCAAAACTTGATGAGAAAGACGGTGCGGATGATGGAACATTATTTCATTTGGTACACAATCTTCCGACGAGGCATCTCCTCGAACTGAAATATCCTGATGCTCTTGTTCCTCCGTTCTGCCATGGCCCCCACCCAGCCCCCGCAGCCCACCAGCCCCTGGAAAAACCGGGGCCGCAACGTGCTCTGCGCCTCGTTCCCTCATATTATTTGCATCACGACGGTGTACACACCAGCAACATCGGTTCGCAAAGGCGTTTCGCACCCGGCGCAAACATGCGACGAGGAAACGCAGACCGCGCCTGTTTCGCCAGGCCAACCCGAGCCCTTTGCTCCCTGGTGCTCTTGGCCGGGTGTCGAGGCCTTGCCTTGCAGAGGCGCGGCCGTGCTTTGAGCGTGGGTGACGAGGTAGGGCTGGCCCTTGATCTCATGTCATTGGCTCCAGCAGAAGAGTGTCCTGAGAGATCCTGGAGAAGGATGTATGATTGGTTTATGATTGAGATGACGCCTCGGATCTGTCCCTGGCACCCAAGCGAGGTGGTTTGAAGAGGTGAACGTAAACACACATGGCATAAAGTCATCCGCCGCCCCCCAGCCCAGCTAAGTTCAAGCACCCGGGGAATAATATGTGATATCCCAGACAGTCGCATTGCTCAGTTTAGGACGAGTATTGAGCCCTACCCGACACCCCAAGCTCCCATCCGACTTGCAATCCCTCGTCACAGATAAACGCAAGCCCTATACGACCGAGCCATCCCCGAACGAAATACTTCCTGATCCGCTCATCAGAATCGTACCTAGCACTCGCGAGCCCAACGACTTCCATCCCGTCTACACCGCGTTAAGCACCAGTAGAACGTGTTTCGTGCACACAGTCCACAGTCCAGCACATTGCCGCCGCCGCTGCATGTTGACGCCCGCTGAAGGAAAGCACTTGATTCCGGGCAGGTCGACGCTGATCCTCGGCATAAACCAACGACGGCACCATGTTCGCCGGTAGAGGTCCAGAACAAAGGCTTAATGTTTCACCACCGGACCAAGTGTGCAGGTCTGTAGTGCGTCGAGATGGATTCACGCAAGTTACACACAATAGACACAATGCTCAATTCGCACGGCTGTAAATTCCCACGCATCTTCACCAGATACAAACATAGCATTGAGGTATCGTCATGCAAAAGACGGGCCAAAGATAGGCCCATGATAACCCTCACACCAGACGCCAATCACAGCCCCTTCATCTAGAACAAACAACATATCTTCATCAAATCCTGCTCCATTCCACTTAAGACAAGCGACACGCATTATACTCAAGAGAGCGAGACCAGCAAGAGAAAAAAAAAATAATAATAATAACCAGCACGTCGTTGCATCTCATTTCCTCCCTCGCCCGTTTTACTTGCCAGGGGGTGGCCCAGCAGGAGGAGCGTAGTTGCCATCGGGCTGGTACGCATTCTGCGGCTGCTGAACACCGTGCTGCTGGTGGCCGTAGTACCCGTCGTTGGGGCTGAACGTCGTTCCCGTGTTCTGAGGCTGCTGCCCGTAGGCAGGAGGCGCGTTGTAGCCCTGCTGGTAATTGCCCATGGGGTGCTGCTCGTTGTATTTGCCCGCGGGGGCCATCCAGCCCGTTCCGTACATGGGCTGGACGCCGCGGCGGCGACGGCGGCGAGCAGTGCAGCTATCGGCGCGTCAGCATCTCTCCTTGGCTCCTTACAGTACGGGGCAGACAGCAAGGACTTACACCATGGCAGACAGGACGAGGAAGAAGAGGACGATGATGCCGGCGAGGACGACCCATCGGCCCCAGTCGTACCATCTGCTCCTGCAGTAGTAGTAGCCGGAGATGTAGGAGTAGCAGGTCGCTCGTTTGTCGAGGGCGGCAGCGCTATCGGTCGGCGCCATGGTGGTGGACACAAGTCGTGACGGCGTAGCTTGTTGCAAAGACGGGCGAAACGAAAGAGTGGTGGTGAGCTTGCAAGGAATGCACGTTCGAAGGGCTTCGTTGCGCGGCGGAAATGCTCGAGTTAAGGATGAGCAGAAGTGACGTTGATGGCAGCCGGCTGAGCCAGCTTATTATGGATGACGCGGAGGGAAAGAAAAGTGGGGACCGCCTTGGGTTGACGGGCCAAAGCAGAGCAACGCAGAGCAACGCAGAGCAACGCAGAGCAAAGCTGAGCAAAGCAAAGCCCAACAGCCTCGAGTCGAGAGAACAAGTTTGGTAGAACGTGGGAAACAGCGCCTGATTGCTGTTTCATCCGACAAACAGCGGTTCCCAAGTCATATAATCGTAGCCGTAGAAGCTTGTGGGCGAAGCTTGGCTATCGTCACCACTTTTTTTTTCTTGCTGTGCTAAGCCACGCCACGGTGGCTGAGCTGAGCTGAGCTAAGCCGGGATGATGAGTATTTTCTTGGCCGTGTGGAGTTTTTTATTTATTTATTTATTTTTTTTTCTCTGCCTTGGCTGTGAAGATCATTATTAGCTGATATTTTCCCACGACTCCGTGTCATCCGGAACTGACAAATCAGACGGCCGGGCAAAGGGCCTGCCTCGATCAACAATGCAGCTTGGCATCCACGGACCACCCCACCGCGCGGAACATCTCCTCCGTGTTTGGCACTCGGGACGCAAACTTTTCACATGCAGATAAGCACCTGTGACATCAAGCGCATACGTGTCGCATTATTACAGCACCAAGCGCATCTATGTGATTGAACGAATTATTCATATCAGCTGAGGTGCGTAATTATGTCGTACACAGGCTTATAGGTCTTGTTGCTGCTGCTAGGTCTTGCTGCTAATAGAATGCAGGAAGTAAGCTGCTTCTTACACTATTAAACACCACAGCAACCACATCGTGAGGTACGTACCGGCTTTAAATTTCTAGCTAATTATAGCAAAATAAGGCCTTCTAGACTAATCAGAATACAAGTTTAAATAACATATAGCTAGTAATTGTGGTAGCGCAGAACCTGGACCTCTCATTAAAGAAGCAAAGCTGGCAGGCATGCTTTTGCACCTTCCGGCGCAACGCTGCGCCTTCGGCATAGCTTTGCTTAATTATGTCGTACACAGAGAGAGGCTTGCTTCCATCATGTGACGCATCGGAATGCAGGTGTGGCTGTATACAGTCTGCCTCCTCATTCATGTCCGCGTGTGAATTTATGACCACGCACAAAGGTCTGAAGAGACAAACAAAGGAACAAAGAAAAAAAATTCTTTAAGAAACTAGTACAACATATCTAACAACACAAACAAGAGACGACAGCAAAAAGACGGATTACAACAACGCCTTTTCTGCTTGCATCATGACCACAAAATCTGCGTTGCGATTCTCGAAAAGGTTTGATGCATGCAAAGGCAGGCCAGAATATGTCTGGCAAGGCAAGTTTTTGAAATACAGTACGTTGGTGAACATCGCTTTCCATCCGCGCCATGTATCCTGCCCCTATGCTCCGTCTTGCCCAAACGCTCAAGTGGTATCGTCGTGAAAAGATCAGGTCAAAGGCCTTGCCGGAAGGAATTTTGCATAACAGAGTAACTTTTTTGCTGCCATTACCTAAATGGAATGAATGGCAGGACAATGTCCGAATTAAAGTAGGAAAAAAGACAACGCATGCTGCGACTCAGTGGCTGTCCAGTAGCCATTGCATCCGCCCCGAAAACGCCTTTTCAATAGCGCGTGAAACATTCCCTGCGCGTGAAACGCAAAACCAGAGGTGCCAAGTCAGCTCACTGCCAATTGGGTTAAAGTCCCGGCTTGGGAAAGGAGTACCGGTGGCGTCGTAGCTCGTCCGATGCCTTCAAGTTGCGCTCAGCTACTTGCTGCTTGGCGGCCAGGGCGTTGATCTTCTCTCGGGCCCTTAGCAGACTGCTGTTGTCCTGCTGCCTGATCTTGGCCCGAATGTCGTATAGGGCCATCAATGTTGATGCACGTTCCCAATCATCCTCAGACTGGACATTAGAGTCAGCTTTGGCAGGAATATCTCAGGGTCAAGGCCCGTTTCGACCGTTGAGTCTGTTGGACTATTTTCTTTTCTTTTTTTTTTTTTTCTGGAAAAGGAGTCAAGCAGTAAACAGAAAGGAAATGAATCAGCTCAACATACATTGGCATCGCCCGGTCGAGGAGTTCCGGGAATAGAGTTGGCGGCCGACCCGGACCGCGATGCGGACCTCGATCCGCACGAGTTGTTGACAAGAATACGTCGGCCTAACTTGTCAAATTTGGGGGCAACGCCGGGTTCAGATGACCAGGATCGCTTCATGGAGGAGGAGGGGCGGCGAGAGGGAGACTGACGGTTCGACGTCGCAGAGGGTTGAGGATCGACCTTGATGACGGGTACATTGGCGCTGACAATGGCTGCGGCGGCCTCGGGTTCCTGCGGCGGCACAGTCAGTGAAACTGTCCTGGGTAGTAGACATGACAAGATGGCCCTTCCAGCTCAATACTGACCGCAGCTCCGAGGTTGCTCAGATCAGCAAGCACCTGCGAAAGCTGGAGGCTCTCCATGGCATTCGACGATCTGGAGCCTCCAAGCTCCCTGGGATAAAAAGGCTCGGAGCGAGGGTGAAATTGACGTCGAACGCTTAGAGTGGAGCTCGGACCGGAATTTAGAAATCGAGAATATTCCTTCCCGACAAAGACTCTGTCCTGGAGTTTGCGGGCAGGGACAATGGGCGAGAAGAAGGTGACGAGAGAATGTTCGGCCTACGATTTGTGCTTTGCAAGTGGTTTTATTTATCAGACGCCGTGACCTGAGTCAAGGGAGGTAGGTCTTAGGTATTAGCGTATGAGTGCAAAAAAAAAAAAAAAAAAAAAATTGTATGGGCAATAAGGCTCCTGCTTTGGTTGGAATAAAAGAGTGGTAGGTAGCATGTGGGTGCAAGGAGCGACCGCGTTAATGTAGTGGACAGCAGACGGGCTTGTGTGTGTAGAGGCAGAGAGGCAGAGGCAGAGGCAAAAAGAGTGAGAGAGAAAATTATCGACGCATTCCCAACTGAGGAAGATGGGTGGGGCGATTAGTGGGCCCTAGTAGGTAATGTACCTAGGTACCCACCTGGTAGGTGGTGCATCCCATGTCCCGCAAGCGGGGAAGCTGCCTATCTACCGCATTACTCTGCAACTATCCGAACGACCAGACATTAATAAAAAATGCTCGGCACAATACGGAGCACTAGGCACCTACGAACGTTACTCCTACCATGTCTGGTATGTCTGTCTGGTCAATAGCTCCCGCAGCTCTGCCCCAGGGGCCCAAAAAAGGGCGCCAAGACGCGCTGACGACGCCCTGCCGTGGTGTCAAATCGCCCCCCGACTCTGATTCTCACATCTCCAAGCCTTGCCGCGCAAGCCAACTGGAGCGAAGACGGCGCCCGTAGCCATCGAGTTCATATCACGGAATGACATTGCCCCTGCCGCCTGTTCTCCGTTCCCCCCCTGCCGCGTCCCCCGCGCCCCCCCCGGTCCTGCGCGTCTCCCCCGCACTGAACTGCACTGCGCACTGCGGGTCGCCAATCTTATCTTTACCTCCCCTTCACCCAGCCGGCTGGTTCCCTAAAAGGGCGCCAACCACTATCCAGACCCACTATCCAGACCCACTGTCAGCCCTCTGCCACTGCCAACCCACTCAACCCACTGCCCAGCCCATTGCCTACCCCACTGCCCAGCCCCGCCTGTCAAGATGCTTATCAGCGCCAAGGTCGAAGCCATACGTGAGACCACAAAGCTCAACAATCCCTTCTCTTCTCGTCTTAAAAATGACTCACCGCACCACATCGTGCACAAAGTCACACTGGTACTGCTGCAGAACCTCGTGGATTTCTACATGCCTCCAGCATCGTCGACAGGCAAGGGCGGACGGAGCGGCGCGGAACGGAACGGAATCGAATCGATGCCCACGGGACCACATGACCACTTGCAATTACGTACGCAATCGGGCCAGCCTTCGCATTGGTCGCCACTCCTGCAATCTGCATGTGACGTAACCTGCACTCTACAAACCCTTCGCATCCCGCTCTCATCTTTCTGCGCATTAGCACGACTCTGTATCAAGGTGCTTAAGCAACCGTTGTTGGCTCATGCTAGATTAGGCTGCATAATGCATGCTGTATCTATCTTTCCTCAATGCCTATAAGGCTACACTTCCGTGCCGAAAACGGCTATTGTCCACGTCAAATCATCGCTGTTGCAAGGTACAATGTATCCTGCCCCCCCCCCCTCCTTCCCCCCTACTTGTACTGTAATAACAAGCCCTCAACAATGAAACAATTTCAATCTATTACAAACAGTAGTCTGTAGCCTCAAGGACAATACCTGCATTAGTGTCCCATCTCCTTAGAACATTCGCGCCATGCGCGCAAATTACCAACAGCTAAGGAACAAAGAAATTCCTTAGCTCCGGTTCAGCTGCACAGAACAATACGTATCTAGCACCGCCACAAGTAAGGCCGACGTCACTTGCGTCACTTGCGGAGCACAAGTATACATCAACCCGGTTCTGGCTAGTGTGGCTGTAGACCAGCATTACCCCGTGCGAGATGTGGCATGGACGACAAGTAATATCATTTCAGTCTGACACTGACAGGCGAGGGCTCCTTAATTCATATCTATATCGATATTCAACTGCCTATACTGGCAAAACACAACAAGACGGTATTTAGGAAAACATGAAAGCAAGAAACAACTCCGCCGCCCTTACACACCTACCCAGCTTGTGTCCGCGCTTCCAGCGTCCAATCCCTTCGTGCTTTAATCCATACCGTCTCCTCCATCTCAACCAATCCGGCAAACTTTTCTCTTGCTTCTGCAGATTACTTACAGGTCTAAGCTTTCGTAATTCTGCACACAAGATCCGAGCCGTCGACGGAATCACCCTCCTTGACCTGTAAGCTTGCTACCTTTCCGCTGTGAGGTGCCGAGATTACCATTTCCTTTTTCAGAAAAATGTTAGCATCCGCCCTTATAAAGCGTTTTCACTCTTTTAATGGGGCACCGCGAAACTCACCATCTTCATCGCGGATAAAACAGCCAAGGGATCTCCCTTCTTGACATCAGTGCCCTCGTGGACACGGAGCTCTACCAGAACACCAGACATGGGTGCCCCAACCTGGCTCGAGTCGCTGGGATCCGCCTTGGGACGGCTGACGTTCTCGATGGCAGCTTTCTTGTCGATGACAGCAACCTGTCGAACTTCACCATTCATCTCGAAAAATACCTCCCGCTGGCCAGTATTCTCGCTGAGAGGTCCGACAGCAAGAAGCTTGAGAATAAGAACCTTGCCCTTTTCGAGCTCGACGTTGAACTCCTCGCCAATCTCAGGTCGCGTAAGGAAGAAACGCGTTGGCAACACAGACAGGTCGCCATACTGCTGAACGAACGTCTTGTACTCGTCAAAAACTTTGGGGTACATTACATAAGACGCAATATCACACTCGCTAACTCCAGCACCATACTTCTTTCCGAGATCCCTTTTGACCTTGGCAAAGTCAACAGGCTCGAGGAACAGACCAGGTCGCTTGTCCAACTTGCGGCGGCCACGCAGAGCATCGGAGCGCAGGGGTTCCGGGAACCCGCCGTAAGGCTGGCCCATCATACCCTCCAAAAACTCCAAAACGGAGCCTGGGAAGTCAAGTTCGCTGGCGCGAGCCTTGACATCCTCGGCCGAGAGCTTGTTAGACACCATAAACTGAGCCAGATCACCCACAACCTTGGAGGTAGGAGTGACCTTGACAATATCGCCAAGCAAGTCGTTGGCGTGTTCGTAGGCCTTCTTCGTCTCCAGCCACTGTGACCCTAAGCCGAGCTGAGAGGCCTGGAACATCATGTTGGTGAGCTGACCTCCAGGGATTTCGTGTTCGTAAACCTCGGGATCGGGCCCGGCAAGATGAGCCTCGAAAGGAGAGTACAGCAGGCGCAACTGCGACCAGTATGTGTCGAGAGCACGGACTTGGCGGGCGTCAAGTCCCGGCTCGAGCCCGGTGCCCTCAAGAGAGGCCAGGATGGCGTTGATGCTGGGTTGAGAGGTCATGCCAGACAAGCTGTCAGTGGCAGCATCGACGGCATCAGCACCAGCCTTGGCACAAGCAACCATGGAAGCAACACCTGTACCAGCAGAGTCGTGAGTGTGCACGTGTATTGGCAGGTCAGGGTACTTCTTGCGAATAGACCCGACTAATAGCGTGGCAGCGTGTGGCTTCATCACACCAGCCATGTCCTTGATGCCCAGAACGTGGATATCGAGAGCGACCAGCTTATCAACAAGGTCCAAGTAGTACTCCAAGTTGTACTTCTTGTTAGGATTCTAATGAGCGAGCAAAGTTAGTCAATATGATCACGCTGTGAATGTGAGTGACTGGAATGATGAGTAGAGGGTCCAAGAAGCCAGGGAGCCCTAGGAACTAGGAGGCCTATCGGTTTTTCAATGGAAGCAGAGATGATCCAGAGGAAGTGTGACCCGCCAAGATGTATCCAGTTCCAGTTTATAGGTTTCAAGACAGGACCCAGGATGAAGAAGAATTGAGCTTATTTACTTACCAGCATATCTCCTGAAAAGCATATCGTTCCTTCAGCAACACCTCCCGCCTTGTGGACGGCTTTGATGCCAACCTCAAGTTGGTTGATGTCATTCAAGGCATCGAAGACACGGAAGATATCGACACCATTCTTCTTGGCCTGGTCGACAAAATGATCAATGGCATTGTCAGGAAGGGATGAGTACGCAACACCGTTGGCTCCACGGAGAAGCATCTGGAAAGGGATGTTGGGCACAAGCTTTCGCATCTTTCGGAGACGATCCCAGGGGTCTTCGTAGAGGAAGCGCATGGCGACATCGAAGGTTGCACCTCCCCAGCACTCCAAACTGTAGAGGTTGGCCAGGGCATGGCTGGTCTCCTTGGCAATGTTTAAGAGATCGACAGTGCGAACACGAGTTGCAAGCAGAGACTGGTGAGCGTCTCTCCAAGTAGTGTCCATGAGAAGGCAGCCCTTGTAGTCGCGGACGGCCTTGGCGAAGGCCTTAGGGCCCTGCTCCAAGAGGATTCTTCTCCAGCCCTTCTGGCATGGCTGGCTAACATCGATTTTCTGACCATTGGAGGCGATGATTTCGGGAATGACGAGGTCGGTCTTGAGCTTGGGTTCCCCAATCTGTCCCTTGATGGAGCTGCCATTGACAGCCATGTCTCCCAGATAAGCCAGAAGTTTCTGGGCACGGTTCTGGCTACCAATGAGATCAAATAGCTCCGGCGTATCATCGATAAAGGTAGTCCAGCAGTTTCCATCAATGAAAACGGGGTGGGTAAGCAAAGAAACAAGGAATGGGATATTAGTTTTGACACCTCGGACACGGAATTCAATCAAGGCACGGAGGACTTTTCTGCGAGCGATTTCATAGGTTGAGCCGTGGCAAGTGCACTTGACCAACATGGAATCGTAGTATGGAGTAATGACGGCGCCAGCGAATCCATTGCCACCGTCCAGACGGACACCATTGCCACCAGCAGATCTGTACACCTCGATCTTGCCAGTGTCAGGGCGGAACTGCTCAGCAGGATCCTCGGTGGTGATACGGCACTGGATGGCGAAGCCACGAGTAGAGATGCGATCCTGAGTCAAGCCAAGCTGAGAGAGCGTGGCACCAGCAGCAATCTGGATCTGAGCGGCAACAATATCGATTCCGGTGATTTCTTCGGTAATGGTATGCTCGACCTGAATACGAGGATTAATCTCAATAAAGTAGTATCGGTTTTGCTGGTCAACCAGAAACTCCGCAGTGCCTGCATTGCGATAGTTGACCGACGTGGCCAGCTTGACGGCATCGGCCAGGATAGCATCCCTGGTCTCGGGAGGGAGATCCTTGGCAGGAGCAATCTCGACAACTTTCTGGTGTCGTCGCTGGACAGAGCAGTCACGCTCATACAAATGTACAATGTTACCGTGATTGTCACCAAGCAACTGAACCTCAATGTGCTTGGGCTTGTCAAGAAATCGCTCTACAAAGACGGTTCCGTTTCCGAAAGCCGACTTTGCTTCAGAGGTAGCACGCTCGAAGTGCTCCTTGAGGGAGTCGGGATCGCGAACAACTCGCATACCTCGGCCACCACCACCGTACGCAGCCTTGATAATAATGGGGAATCCATAGGAGTCGGTGAAAGCCTCGACTTCTTCGTACTTGGCAACGGCACCTTCGGTACCAGGCACGACAGGAACACCGGCAGCAATAGCCAGCTTACGGGCGGAGACCTTGTCACCCAGGGCATCGATGACATCTGGTTGAGGGCCGACGAACTGAATGGCGAAAAAAATGGACACTCGTTAACAACATCGTCCACTGGTGACAAGAAATGTGTGCTTATTTCTTGTGGAGGCAATATGGGACTGAATCTTACGATAAGGCCAGCTTTCTCGACGTTTCGGGCGAACTCGGCGTTTTCTGACAGGAAGCCGTAACCTAGCTGGTTGTCAATCATCGGCTTTTCAGAGGGACTACAGCCGGGACATACCTGGGTGTATCAATTGGGCGCCGTGCTCGACGGCAATCTTGATGATCTCGTCTCCAGCCAGATAGGCTCCAACCGGGGTGTATTGGCCGCGCTTTCCAATGACATAGGCTTCATCGGCCTCTAGAAAAGCTGTCAGTGAAATAATGAGAAAAATAGTGAATCAGTGTCCTGCTTACTCTGCCTGTGCATGCTGAGACGATCCTCATAGCTGTCGCAGGGTTAGACGCGGTTCGGAGGCTATCGATCTTATTTCAACAGAAGGGAGAAGTCTGAGCAAACCTAAAGACGGCAATGGTGTGCAGTGAAAGCTCGTGGGCCTAGAAAAGGAATCAGTGACCTGCGACGGAGAAATGGGCGAATGCCAAAGGCGCCATCATCAAGGTGAGGAGGGCACGTACAGTTCTAAAAATCTAGATTGCGGCAGAGAAGAAGAAAGAGTCAGCCATCACTTTGAGTGACACACAGGAGACCTTGCGCAGGTCGGCATTGAGAGCAGAGAACTGGTGGGGATCGGATCATACCCGGATGGCTGGCACATGTCAGTCAGTATGATCAATGCAGGCAGGAGCCAGCGAGCCTCGCCGTGCCTGTGAGGAAAGAGGCACCAGCGGCTGGGATTGGAATTTGGAATACCACTCACGGATTTCACCACGATTGGCGACTGTAGGGCAGAAACAGAACATGTTGAGTCAGCAGAGCTCCTTTGCCTTCAATTGCATGCCGCGGGATCGTTGCTCGGCCTTGGCATGGCCTTGACCTGGCCATGGCACGGCCTTACCACCGCACCGCCGTCAAGGGGCCAGGACCACGCAGGACTCACCGAGGATCTTCTTCATCTGCATGATGCTCGAGTTGGCCCGGATGTGGTGAACCGTGTTGGCGGCCTTTGGCTCGTCCACATCCTCGTCGTCGAAGACATCGTTGAATGTGAGGGGCTGCTGGGGGGCTGCCATGATGGAAGGAGCAGGAACAGCAGCTGAGGATCAGATAAAGACTATATGGAGGAGCTAGAGGGAGCAAGCAAAAGAAGAGAAGGGCAGATGAAGGGGAGCTCCGACTTGGTTATAAAGCTACGGCGCGGCCGAGGCGGAGAGTCGAACAGAGCAGAACAGAGCAGTCAAGAGCCGAGAGCTCTTCGCAGAGTCTCAGTCGCGGGGTTGCCGGACTGGGAGAGCTCAAAGGTGGGGTTGGGGAGTCGCGATGCGGCTTGCAGAGGCGACAGAGGAGGGGTCCGCTATGTGGTTACGTCAACAAATCCGGTGATGGGGTTGGCCTGCGTGCTGATACGGTGCTGAATTACTCGGTTACGCAGTTACGCAGTTACGCAGTCATGAGTACCTGGGTACCTGGGTACCTAGGTACCCCGCGACTCAGGCCTGTACTCAGGGACTCAGGGACTCAGGGACTCAAAGTACAAGA
This sequence comes from Balansia obtecta B249, assembly GCA_000709145.1. NCBI lineage: Eukaryota > Fungi > Ascomycota > Sordariomycetes > Hypocreales > Clavicipitaceae > Balansia > Balansia obtecta. Next base: position 24,219 of record JFZS01000152.1, read on the forward strand.
TGGTGGTGCCAAGCAAAGACAGAAGAAGCCTGCAAAGAAGCATATAGGTAGAGGAAGATAACAATTCGGCCATGGTAGGATTTCGCTCTCAATCCGATGATGACTGCTAGACGGCGATTCCCCAGCTTTGTCCGCCCCATCACCTAACATTAGACGAAAAATAAAATAAAGCGAATAAATCCACGTGCAGCTGCGGCACTTGAGAAGAAGACGGCCCACGATGCCACGATATTTACCTTGGCATCCACAGAATAGGAATGATGGGTCGCCTTGCTGATGTCAGATGTCAGACACACTGCAACATCTTGAGCTTAAATGCACACTCTCTTGATTGTCTCAATTCTTGCCACGTCTCCAAGCTTGTCATCATGGAGAACGGAGGACAAGGTCCAAGGCGCTCGTGCCAAGCAGCTCCGATGTCACTAATCATGTTTCTGTGTCTCAAAGCCTCAATGTTCCATGACCCCGTGATACGGACAAGGTGGGTTTCTCCAAGTTGGTCCAACACTATTTCGATGAACGGAGCACGGCTCACTCGCTAGACGCTTGTCACTCAAGCCACCTTAGCGGTGACACCAAAGCCAAAGGAGAGGAACACAGAGCGACAGCAAACTTTGATGACGCTTTTCCCCCGTTGACTCACCATGTCTTGCGTGCTCATGCAGCTTTGTTTATGGACCGCCATTTCTTTCTCTCTTGGAGTCTTCAATATCCACTGCCTGGCAATTGGCACGCGCCTTGGCCTCACGGTGAAAAACACCATTGCTGAACCAGTGCTCGCCAGTTGATTCCGAAGAGATCTGTGTAATATAGTTGCTGCCAAGACCAAGACAAGTCTTGGGTAGTAGCACCAGAGTTGGGGTCCGTCGCTATCGTCGTCGTGCCCACCGCCATCGAGGGAAGAGAGACAAAGGCCCCCCCCCCCGACTTGTCGTCTTCTCCCACAGCATTGGGGCCAATGAACGAGCCAGGATAACAGCCCTCTGTTTCTCATGCATCGCGAGCCTTGACCGTATTTGACCGAGATCGGCGAGAGTCTGCCTAGGCCGAGTCCCAAGATAGCAGGAGATCTGACTACGGACTGATGTGCCAATGCTAATTTGTTTGGGCAACTGACGCGGGGTCCTGGCCGTGTGGCAGCGATCGTCTCGCCAAAAATTAGGAAATTGTGTGTTTGTTGTCGTCGAATGTCGGACATTGATACATTCATTCAGAAGATGGCTTGCCAAGATGCACACTGGTGCACATTTCCTTGCACGTCTTCCATACCCTAGGTAGGCAGGTACAACCCAGGTAGGTAGGTACCTTCCAATCTGCCGGGCGGATAATGGCAGGAATTGCTCCATTACTCGCTCCGTTTGTCTGATGACCTAAGCGCGTCCAAGTGGACTTCTAGACCCCAGAGCATCATAACATTTCTCTTCTCAAGTCCCGTCTTATCTCTCTCTCCAATGCTTGCTCATAGCCGACGTCATAGCTGCCTTTGCCGAGGACCAGGCGACGATGGCCACGCTTACTTCTTCAACTCGGCTTCACTCAACATTCAATTGCAATCCACCTTCCGGACATTGTCGTTGCGTCCCTGGCTATTTTCGCGACCCAACTATGCACGAACACGTGCGCTGGTCTAGTTTGCAAGGGGAGTCGTCCTGTTCCCCCCGTTGCCGTCCCATTCTGATCCATTAACCTCGTGAAATAGGAGCTTTTCGGGGTTGCGGAACGGACAGAATCGCCCTTCACCATAAGCGGATATGCAATACATGACACTAGGCAATGTCCATCCCGCGTCTGTTCCCGTGATTCTGTGCCCCTTTGAGTCTGGTTGGCTGTCTTCCTTCGATTGCAAGCACATGCCTTGTCCTACAAGCTTCTATTTCCGTGCATAGCTTCCTTATGTGGTTAATATTTTACCATTCCGATTCGTACCAGCATGCGCTCCGCATGAGGCAATATATCACGAGGTGCCGGTGCCTCATATATGGCCCTCAGCGGAGAATCTATCACCCACAGCTACCACCAAGCTGCATCTCCTGAGTATATGTTCACACAGATGGGTTCTACAAGAAACGGTAGCTTTGCAAACCCGATGCGAGAGACCGGATGGTAATATTGACTCTGCCAATAAGGGCTTAGACGTGACTCGACCTATGCATTGCCTGGCTGATGAACACCGGTGACTGGTTTCGGCTTGAGGCTCATCCTTCATGTATCGTCAATTCAGTCAAGATCGGCGGCACCACGGGACAGTATAAACGGCCAAAACTATTTGTCACGGGTGGTGCCGTTTCTCTAAATGTCAAAGATCCTTGTTTCTTCGTGGCGTCTAGCCCCTATGCTAGAACTTCTTCCAACCTCGGTTGTGCCTTGGCCCGAATTCACTCCTCGCCCCTCATTCCTCCCAAGACTACCTTATATGTTCACTTGTGAAGTAGACTACTCCAACGTGCATCTGATAACGCAGCCCGTGACCCGTGATAAGAAATAAGAAGCACAACCTCGGGATAAGTGGTCATGCCTCCCGCGCTGGCTACATCCGCTCCCGTCGTGCACCCTCCGCCGAGCAATCCGCAAGAAATAAATATGGAATATACCACTGGAAAAGTAGTGCCTGATTACTTATTTTGCCCTCACAATGATTGGTCCATCTGGGCGTACTCTATCTACGCTACCCCAGAGTTGCCGTCAGTGGTCTGTTGTACGGGAACGGGCCGTAACCCTGGAGGTAAGGGCGTGACGAACTTTTAAAACGGTAGCTCTGTAGGATCTTATTCTCCTCCGCGCTTCGTCGCGAATCGATTGCTTTGCAAAACCAACACGCGCTAGTGTAGGCACCGTTTCCATCGAGAGTTCGTCTCGGTGACGTTGTGCATCAGACCCCGCATGAAGACAGGCTTTTTATCCAGGACCTTTTCATGGAGTGAACAAAACTCACAGTTGTGGCGCTGTCACAGGATTAGGTATGATGGGCACCAAGGCGCCCATGCCCACGCTTTATTACATATCCCTCGTCGACGTCCATGAACGAAAAAACGCGGAAGCTTTTCTATTTCGTGATACATCCGGAACCCCCTGAAAGGTCTAGACAAAGGTTATTCTGCGAAGCCAGAATGCACATGGTTACGGTGCGTACACATACGTCAATCTCTCGGAGGAAAAGACCCGCCTGCATAGAGTAACCGCCTAACATGGAGTTCTGTCGTGTTCTCCGACAATTGCCACAAAGTTTCAATTCGAAACCCCCGAGCATGTTTTCCTCGTGAACAGATTTTCCAAGCTGCCAAGATGCTCTGATACCCCTGTGTATATACTGCCGAAGGAAACCACGCGGGTAGCACCCCCCCCCCCCCCCTCTATTTGCCAACGGCGCTTTTGACCTTGTCCTCGGCCTTCTCAATCTTATTCTTGGCGGCCACGACGCCCTTCTCGACCTGCGTCTTCTCCTTCCCCCCCCAGTGGTGGTACGAGAGATACCGGTATCCCTGTGTCAGTTGAGCACACTCGTTGACGAAGTGGCAGGCGAAGAGGAGGTAGTTCTTGGGCTGGACAGCGAGGGAGTATCGCATGAAAGTAGCCGAGTAGATGCACAGGGCGCCGGTCATCTGTCCCGAGATGCTAATCGGAGAAAGAGGGTCAGCGCCACGTTTCCAAACACGCCAAAAAAGATAAAAACCAAGCCCCCTATCGACGGACAACCCAGCTCCATCAGGGTAGAAACTCACAGATCCGGACTCTTCTGTGTATCGAGAACCGCAGCGACGGGAATACCAAAGTTCGAAACCGGACCCCAAAAATCTACCGTATGACAAAGCTCGTCAGCAAAGGCTGCGTACTTGAACAAAGAAGAGAAGAAGATCTGAACGCCCGCTCCGACAATCGGCAGCGATGGCTTTTCGAACTTGGCGCAGACCATCCCAGGAGTAAAAAGAAAAGCCCAGGTTCCAACTCTGGACGCTGCAAAATCCAGAGCTCTCCGAGCAGTGAAGCTGACACCCTTTTTTTTATTTTTATTTTTATTTTTATTTTTTTTTTGTTCTCAAGTTCGCTTCTGTAGGTGCCGGCGGTGACTGGCCGCGGAAAGTTCAAGGGGGGCTTTGGTCCGGCGCATGCATGTAGCCGAGAAATGTGTACGTACGTGTCGAGCAGACGTAGTCCAACACAGGGTTGGACCTGATTTTCGCGTTCGCCGCCTTGATCAGAGCTGCCATTTTCCGGGTGATTCTACCGCGCGGTTCGAATTGGCGATGAACAATGGGCCGCAGGTGAGGGCGTAAATATGTACAGGTTCTTGGACGGTGCGGAAAGATTTATCGACAAGCCTGATCTGGCTTAGCGTACGACGCGCGGTGGGTGCCGCGGGTAAAGGTCGGCGCGCCGTTTTGACCAGATAACATGACTCCTCGCGACCAATTTGCCTAGAGACTCCAACTTTTCCGCTGCTTATCGAGCATGTCACTTGTTTAAGACGGCACATAATAATTATCCAGGTGCTGGGAGATATCCAAGCAACCGCCTTGTACCGGGCTTGACCTACTCCCATGTAGGATCTGGACTCTGGCTCAGCGTGCATACTCGATTCCCAAGGCAGGTGACTCGTTGTGGAAATTTCTACATGGGACAGCTCGGGTCGCTGCTGATCTTGATTTCCTTGGCGCGCCAAGAGATTCTGTCCGATAGAGTATAAGCCCCTTGAAGCAGCATATCTGGAATTACAGTTGCGCCAGGCGGTGTAGTATTGAGCTAAAAGCATTCTAAACAAACTAGGCAAATGTGGTGATATTCCTAGCGATTTTAGCCACTTCCTCAGCATTTTTTTTTTTCATGTCACGATGAATAGAAAGCCGGCAATAGTGTTCGAACGCTCTATACTCTGGCAGTGGGCTATGCTCTAGGGCAGAAAAAAAGGGAAACGTCGTCAGATGCGTTTACCCAGGTTGTGCTCGTCGTTGCAAACTGAGGCCAAGCAGTGAACAACCTGAACGAAGAACTCAATTGAAGCTGATCCGCCGTGGGTAAGGTCGATAATCGCCCTTAGGAGTACTTTGAAAGCACAGTCCCAACGCTAAATAGGGCTCTGGGGGGATCGTCAGTTTTAGTAAGAGCACGAAGCTTTTACCATCTGGATTCACCTCCTCGTAGTCTAGGACGTTTCAAGTTGTCAGAAATCGCATCTGCTTCAAACACGTGCAGTTCCTAGGTATCTTCTCGAACTCTCGCCGCTTTATAGTATATAAAGGAGCAACTTGGAAGGGTTTGTTAAAAGTTCATCTAGGAGAAAAAAAGATAGTGTTGTCTATAAGAGTACTGCACTACTCCCAAGACATAAATGTGGCCTTGGTTGCTCGAACCTTTAGTCTATTGTAAGACATCAGTAATCGCCCCAGTCAGGAGGACTGAAACCTCCCCTAGGTAGTTATGGCGCGAGAGCTGTTGTTAGGGCTAGCTATTGAGGCAGAGGGACCTATTCAGATACTAACCCTAGTAAATATGGCCTCATTTCGTTTGATTCCCTTCTAGTACACCATCTATTCAAGTAACGCCTGCCTGGTGTTGGTGCCAGACGATGTGCTCCGAACACGTGGGGATGTTGTATCTAGCGCAAAGAAGATTTGATCTTCAAAGAAACAGGGCATTACCGTAACTGCCAAAGAGGTATGGCTCACTGGCGGCAGCCCTGTTGCAAATACGTCATCTCGCTATTCAAGCTGTACTTGAGGCCATAAGAGCCGCGTGGTGATTGGATGGAATCGAGCTTCCCGCGTGTCTTACACGTGTATGCACCGGGCTCCGGCACATGGGCATGTGGAGAATATGTGGCTTATCTTCGTAGTTCTGATTGGCCTACTGCTGATAAGTGATCTGGGTGCCGCCTTCGCACACGCAACGGGCATTATCAACTTGACGCTACCGGGTTACGGGGTATGACGTCTGAAATTGGTTACCGATGCTCGAATATGCCCATGATTGCGCCAGATGAGGTAGTAACGCAGATGACTGAAAGAAGTCTTGGCTACCGATTAGGCAACGTGTCTGCAGACCGACCATTCGTGTCTGGAAAGCGAGCTTTCGCCTCGAATACGATGGAGCAGTGCACGAGACCTGATGTCATGGAATAGCATTGCAATTCATCCAGCGAAGAGTGAGCGCAGCCTTTGAACACGCAGCCTTGCTGAACGAAAGAAGTCCCTTCCCATATAACTGATGTAGCGTTATCCTCGTCTAGCCCGTGAAGTACTAAAGGACCGGCCCTGCGTGACCGAGCTCTGTGGCGCGGCATAGACTCCCTGCACACTCATGAATTACAAGGCAGACGTACAATAACATCCTTACATGGTAGATGAATGGAATCTTCAAATGACATTTCTTGGAATTTCCAATCGTTAGTTCTCACTTCTTACAATGTGTTACGATACACTTACTCTGATAAGTAGAACAGCCAAGGAGCATCGTTGCATGGCCTCCATCTCAGACCATCGACTTGGAAATCGCAGTTGGGTGAGCGCGAGCTAGTGTTTCTATTTACCTGGCTGACAATCCTCAACCCCGACGCACCGAGTGAGTCGATCACAGCAGGGCAGCACAGCATTGTGAATCAGTGTTGCATGAAATTAACAAACTACAGATGTCAATGTGACGAAAGTCGAGTCAAAGAGCAAATAATATACAAATCCTGCGTTCCTACGTGACCCATCCATGCCCTGAGTAAAGTCCAGCCGATAGCCCTCGAAAGATGAAAGATAAGAAACAAGAAAGTAAATAAAGTAAATAAATAAAAAACATCAACGAGATAAAAGTCCATCCCGAAGAAGAAAGTTCCCAGCAGATCATTTTTCAGGTCATAACATAGTAAATATTGCGTCGTAAAAGCCACTTGATTTGAGACCAAAAAAAAATCAAGACAAATACCCGCTCAGACACCAGGTGGATTGAACCCGTCGCCCTTCGGCCAGTCGCCCAGCCTCGCGGGGTCGCCGCCGATGCGGACAAAGACGCCAACAGCAGGGATGCCGCCGTCGAGAATGAAGAACTGGTACCAGCCGGGGGGCGCAATATACTTGCCGGGCGGTGCGGTGACCGTGCAGGACGTGCCGGAGCACGAAATGGCCGGGACAAGGGTGCGGGCGCCCATCGAGTTCCCGTGGGTGCTGGAGACGGACCCCAGCAGGGACGCGGTGATGGCGCCGTTCTTGGCGGCCGCGCCGAGGTTGACCGTGACCTGCTGGCCGTAGCTCCAGTCCTTGTTGGCGACCGTAAAGGTCGGGCGCGGCTTGCCCCTCTTCAGGTACGGAGGCGTGAAGGTCTCGACGCGGTACTCTTGCGGGTTGACGCCGTCTTGCGGGTCGGACCCGGAGACGAGGACGCGGCCGTCGAGCAGGGTGATGGCTTCTGAGTGGTACATGCGAGCAACGGTCGTGTTTGCCATGACTGTCATGCGTGAGTGGAGCGGCTTGCTGGGATCGTACAGCACGGCATTCAGGTTAGGGTCCCTGGCTAGGCCGAACCCAGCGACGCCGTGGTGTGCCCCGTTGAGGATGAGATAGGTCCCGTCCGGCAGGGGGGCGATGCAAGGCATGACCCGCTGCGACGGCATTCGCTCCATCGTCCACTTGGGATTGTCAGAGTCGGGATAGATGCTGACGCAGTTGTCCAAACCGTTCGCAGTAGTCGGCGTTGAACCACCGCAGACCAGGATTCCCAGACCATCTGTGTAAGGGGCACGCTGAGGCAGAAGCACGGCCGTGCCTTCGAGAGGATACGTGCGGCCGCCCAAGGGGTCGTTGACGGCGCCGGGGATTTTGGGCAGCGTCTTCTTGGTGCTGAAGTTGTTCTCGTCCAGGATGCGCGCCTCGTTGTAGTACGCGACGAAGATGCCTCCAGAGGGCAGAACACAGGCGAACGGATACAGGTTGTTGGGGTCAGTACGCTCCAGCCATTCCATGTACAGCGGCTTTGTGCCAGTGAAGGGAAGGATCTCGAGGGTCGGCACAGGCTTGTCGTTGGATCCAATCTCACCGCCAATGACGAGAATGGACCCATTCGCCATGTTCATGGCGGAAGGATACCATCGACCTTCTTGCAACTTCAACACGGCCGCGTTTTCTTCCCAGTCGTTCTTCCCAGGCTGGCCCGGGGAGCCGTCGGGGGTGTACAATCGAACGCCGTACGTAGAGGCCCCAGACCAACCACCAACGTCAATCTGTCGGCCAGCCTTATCGGGGAGAGTGAGACCGGCGGCGCAGAAGATGTCGGTCTTGACATGCATTGTACGCCAGGCCTTCTGGAAGTCGTTGATCAGGGAGAGGTCCAATTCGTATGCGCCGGTAGAGTTTGGAGGGCCCGTGCCCCACTTCTCCAGGAACGTCACCTTTCCGTTGATGGCCTGCGAGGTAATAAGTGGGATGCAGACGCCCCCGATCAAGAACTCGTATGAACCGGCGTCCGGAGAGCCGGGACTGGGGAAGTTCCAGGTGTAGAACGGGTCGCCCGTCCAGAAGTATGTAGACAAAAGACTGCCGCCGCCACAAAAGGCAGAGGAGTTGCCACTGCAGGGAATATTACATTGCTTGTCATCCACTTTTTTGGAACCTCGCGTCTGAATATTGGCAGGATCACCACAGTAGCACTCTTTCCCATATTCCAGGCCGGCGGCATGGTACCCAAAGGAGGCGCAGAGGTCGAGACACTTCTTGGGGGTCATGTCCGTCTCCATAAAGTTTTGCCAGTAGAAAGTCCTCTTCTGGTCGACATTGTCCTGATAGCAACCCTGGTACTTCCAGCTGCCCACGCTGGGGATAATACCGGGAGGCGCCACCACTTGCGGTTCTCCGAGAGACATGATGGTCATTCGATTACCACCACCACAGTTGATTGAGGGATTTCCGCCACAGGGAGTGTTGCATTCAGAGTCTGACTTGGCCTTGGCACCTCCATTGACGATCTGGTTGCCGCAGAAGCACTGGGTGAAGTACTCGACACCGGCAATGGTGTATTTGGCGGCACTGCAGGCTTTTGCACAGGACTCGAGAGTCAGCTTGGGGTCATCGGGGAGTTGCCTGTTAAGAATGCGGCCAGCGACATTGTCCACCCAGCAGCCGTAGGACGACCAGCCGGCCGGGAGCCCGGCGGGCGAAGGGGCAGCTGGAAGCCTTGCATAGAGATTAGCAGGAACCGGAGAAGCACCCCCCCGGGTGTAGACGGAGAGGCGGTTGTCGGCCCCACAAAAGTCGCTGTCGGACCCGGCGCACGGCATGCTGCAGTCCCCCGCCCCCGCCTCTGTCGACCCGGCATTCAGTTTATTTCCGCAGAAGCATTGGCGCGACGACTCGACGCCAAAGTATGTATACTCGGCACAGAACTGCGCGCATGCGTCCAAGGTCATGTTGTCGGCAGCGTACGTCTTGTCACTGAGAGCTGCCCTCTTTGTTGCTTCCGTGTAGCAGCCGTACCAAGAGTATGGTCCGACCGTGGGAGGCTGCGCCGGGCAAGCCGAGTCACGCGGCGAGTTGCTGTTTCGCGTCCATCCATAGTCAGCTTTTGCTTTTTGCTCTTGATGTCGTTTTCTGCGTTCTGCTCCCCTCCCCCCACCCCCTTTTCCTTCGATGCCTCAACGTACCTGATGAGGCGTGGTGTGCCATAGTTGTAAACGTTTAAAGCGTCGGTTCCACCGCAGTATTCCGTGCCGTTGCCGCTACATGGCATATTGCATTTGCTCTCGGCTGCTCGCTCGGCACTGGCTGGGAACCTTTTGCCGCAGTCTATTTCACATTCAAAAGGTTACACAGGAGGCTTCTCAGAATGATCGGCCTGCGCACCTGAAACGTCTCCATCCAGGCAGGGGGGGGGATTTCTAGGGATTCCGGTTCCACTCACAGCAAATGGCTCCGTCTTCGACGGCAGCCAGGATATTCGTCACATCGGCAGCCTTGCAAGCCGCTGTGCATTTGGCTACTGTCATTTCGCCCCCGGGAACGGTGCCGATCGCTTGACTCAAGGCACGTATCATGGTATCGTTGCTGTTCAAGGTGCGATTCGTTAGTCATGTCGGCCCAAATGAGGATTTGAATGAAGACAGGCAACGCCAGGCGAACTCACGAATAACATCCCATTGACATCCAGCCATCCCCTCCGGGGTTCACAGAGGGAGCCGTGATCTTGCTCGTCTTCCACAATGTGAGTCTGTTGTCACCTCCGCAAGGTTCACTTGCATTTCCACTGCACGCCATTGAGCAATCCGTGTCTTGGGCATTGACACCGCCGGCCGACAGCTGGCTTCCGCAGTAGCACTCGCTCGCGTTTCCAGTCCCCGCATAAGGGAGTCCTTTTCCGAAGCAGAATTGTGTACATTTCTGGTTCGTCATTTGTGCATCAGCCGTATGGGCTGCATTGATCGTCCGACCAACATCGCTTTCCACGACGCAAGTGTTAGCATGCCGTAAGTTTCACGTAAAGCTCGAGCAGACGAAACAGTTCCGTCATGTGTTCACTTACACAAAACAACCTTGATATTCCCATCCATTGCCAAGCTCAGCCTCGGTCTGTGGGACGACATGGCGTTGCTCAGCGGAGCCGAGAAAAACGAGGTTCAGGAAATAGGCCAGTGGTGATGGCTTCATGATGGCTATGCCTTTGTGCCCCAGAGCACAATGTACAACACCAACGCAGACAGTGCCTTGTGTTTAAAGGGAGAGAGATGCACGCATGAAAGAAAAGCTGCATTCGAATAGCAAGTGAATCACGGGGCACTCTTCACTTTAAAAAAAAAAAAAAAACTCTATACGCGAACAGTGCATGCCATATTAGGTACATGTCGGGTATATCGGCGGGCCAGACCATTTATTCCCCCCCTGGGCTGGTGGAGAGCATGATGCAAATCCGGTGACAAGGCCTGCAAGAAAAGCATGACCGAGATAGGGGGGATCAACGGGAGACGTCATCGAAGTAGAACACTCTGCAGAACATCCTTCTGGCCCCCCCAAGTTCCTTCAGAGGTTCCTGCGGGCGGGCGGCGGCAAGTTCGCAACGATCTCAATTAGACAAAAATACATGGTTGTGAAGACCCCGGACGAGTCCCACCGGGCTGATGAACCATGTTGAGCAGGCGTAGGCGGACTTGCCGTAAAGCCAACTTGTTCGGGCTATCCCGTCGCTTTTGATGAGGCTGCCGACATTGGCAGCCACTAGCGCAGTTGAACTTGGGTGGTGAGGAGGCTTGTTAATGTTGGCATCCCATCGCATATTACGCCGGCCACGCTGACTGAATCCCACGACTATCGAGAGAAATGAAGCCCACAAATCGAGGACTGTTCTCATTGCTTTGTTTGTGGAGGACTGGAGAACAGTTGAAGCCGGGCGTGTCACGGCATGAGTAGCGTCAGTCGAGCCGTCTGCATGTCCTCCACGTATCACGCGCGTCGTCGTAGCGATAGCAGCATGAAGTCGTACACATACTGCATGCAGGACGTTATAGTAGGAGGCTGTTGCGTCGTTTTGTGACCTCGTGTGCCAAGGGCGTGCTGAAAAGCAGAATCCGAGAAGACGTCGGTTGAAGCCTCTTAGCGAGTGGGGCCACACATTGGGGCAACAGAGTGGATCACGTGGCCATCTGGCTACAAAAGCTGAGTAGAGATACCTCTCCCGCAGTAGCAATGCACGATATAAACAAAGTACCGACAAGCTTCTAGGCTGCACCGGGATACGCTGTGAGTGTCACACCTGAAATCTGTAATGGCCCTGTCTACTCCGTATTACCCCCCCGCCAATTGAGGGAATATCTCCAAGCCAGGGGTTTGAGTAGTGTGGGGCTAAAGATCGACAGAATCGGTAGGTGGTGGAAGGAAGGTGGTGGTGGTAGGTGGTGGTTTGGGTCAGCGCCAGCTCGATTCCAAGAAAAATTAAATACGGAAAATTCGCTCTGAACAGGCACAATGGCTGCCATGTGTTGCGACGGCAACTTTTTATAGAATCCGAGCCTTGCCTATCACGGTGAAGTTCCGGAAAACTCGCTGGCTCTCCTAGGCAGTAGGTGGAGCAAAGAAACCTTCTGAGGCTCTCTCGTATCAAGATCTCAGACGGTAGGTACCTTGGTGTTTCCAAGGAATTTCAAATCATCACCTCTGGTTCCTTGCTCGCCATGACAATATGAACTCCTGGACAAAGCTCAGGGTGGCCCGTGAAGGTGCATATGCCGTCATAATTTGGCTATACTATAATCTTACTCGGCCAATAACTGGTGGACCATATGCTGCCTCAGCTCCTCGTCGCTTTCCCACCGTCTCCTGCAATATCCGTGTCTTTTATGTAGTTCGTATGCGTCCATCTAACCCTTGTCACGTCCAGCTGGGATTGTCCGTCGTTATGTCCGTCATCCAAGCTCCAACCGACCGAGGCCCTGCCCACATTCAATATCACATTGTCCGGCCCAGCCTTATCGTAAGTAGTTAGCGAATGGAGGTGGAGGGCAACGTTGGAGGGGGTTCAGATTCCACCCCGAGCTGAGGGCTGAGACATCCCTGCACGATTGAAAAGCCAAGACCTGGATATCGGAGTACTTCACGCATGGAGGCTTTCGTCTTGTCGGATTTTGCTCTGCATTCGAAGGGGCTGAGGAGCGATCACACCCGCCACCCTTTCCGAGCTCTCCGCTCTGGCATGGTTGGGTGAGCAATCATTGCTCGTATGAGTGAATACGATGAATAGCACTCCGTATATCGCGCAGGCATCCAAGAAACTGCTGCTGTTGCCGCCATCACACCGGCACTATCCATTGCTTGCACTGCAACCCACGGGTTTCAACCGGTGCTCTCTCTCCCCCACAACCAGCCAAAGTGTCTTGGATCTGGCATCGGTTCCGCGGCCGGCATCACCATGAACAAATATTGTTGCTGGCTTGGACCATCTTTTTCGTGAATGTAACGGGCATATTCCAGACTGATGCATCTTGATTGATTATTTTGTCGTAGGGCGGGTCTCGTGATCTCCCCGCCAGCTGGCTGAGAAACAACGGCAGGAGCAACCCCCGTGCTCCATGCTGCAATCAATAAACGCACATTCCATCGCGTCTTTTTTTTTTTTTTTTTTCTCCCTTCGCCTTGGCCTGACCTATTTTTGTTAAAATGGAAATCGGGCATCCAAAGTCCCTGTGCACCTCGTATTTGGTCCCCAGTCTGGTCCAACCACGTTGATTGCAATGGCACTGCAGGTTGCAGCATGATGAAATCCGCCGATGTCGTGCAATCATGCATCGGATCATTATTCCTGAGTGGTAAAACATTTTTCATACAGACACGCGGCCGTCCAGCCGTGGGCCGCTGTTGAGCCCCACTTATGGGCTTCCTCCATTCTGTGCGCCATATGCATTTCGTTTCCCAGAGAAAGGGTTGCCATGTTGCCATCCGCAATTTGGGGTGTGATGCAGAAATAGAATTTTTCGAAATTCACGCCGTCACCCCTGCAGCATGGAGTCGTATCGTCTGTAGACATACTTGGAAAGCAGCTTGAGGAACCGTCGCTACTCGCCGGCCCTCCTTGGATGAGCTATAAATCTACTGCAGTCTACGAGTTTCGTAGCTTGTGGTTAGTTACAGCACAAGCTCTTTGTATATATATATATATATATATATATATATATATATAGAAATCCCTTAAAGAATCCTTTCATATGCTTACTTATATTCAGAAGGATCATCGTTTTATTCTGATGCCACGTACTGGTTAGGGCCAAAACATTGCATGATATGATTGGCTAAGGCAGGGTCCATATCGGACCCGCAGCACCCTTGGTCCAGACCAGCCACATCTCTCAGGGCCGATAAGGCAGTCGCACAGTTTCTGTAGATTTTCTGTAGATCCTCGTTGATCACACCGTTCGAAAAGCAGATGGGAGAGAAGCGTGGATTTCCCCGATTCCCCCGATCCAGCACCATCTGTGCAATCTCGGCGAATCCCCCGACAGAGACAGTCTGTAAAGCGTCACTATCCACTGTCTTCTGCCACTTTACCATCCAACTACCGATCCAAATCCACCAGCAGCTGCGATACCCTTACACGTCTCACGTCTTCAGGAGCAGCGCGATGATTATTGTCACAATCTTCTTTGGGCTGTGGCATCTGCCTCCTCAATCAGTAGTCACCGTACTATCGCGCGGCATGTCTCCCTTTCCACGGTTTCACGCAGGACGCTAATGCCGTCCTCAGCCCAACGCATCAAGTTGGTCCTCATGGCCAACGGGCAACGACCGCAGCACCGTGATTATGTGGAATGCCACCACTCCAAGTCTTGTATATGGCTGAGGCGGGTGGATGCGTCCCCTGCATTGGCAGCCAATGTTTATTCAAGACTGTGTATTACATGTTGTTTAACTTGATGAGTCAGATTGGTGAACCGGCAATTTCATCCGTCAATATTATGACTGACTATCGCACGGGGTCATGTGCGACTATTGCTGACTGGGAAGAGAATCCAAGGCTAGCTTGCTTGGAGAATTGCCGTGCGATGCAACATTGCCATCGTGCCCAGTTGTTACTGCGGCGGCCATGAGGAATGGGTCTTGTCAGCGTGACCAATTCCTTCGAGATCACAGGTAAAGAATGGTCACCTGTTGTTACTTCACACCAACTCCTGATACTGACTTGGCCATTGATAGCCACTACCGCCGCCTTTTGGTGTGAAGCCCCGGCCTTCCCCGAGAGTCGGCCGTGCCACCAGTGAGTTTAATGCACAGTGTGACCATCTCTTCTTTTCAGACATGGAATCTTCAATCCAAATTCTCCAATCGCAGGGCTCTCAAGATTTGTAAATGACACTTCGCTAAGGGATATCGGCGCGGTCTTCAGTTGCTTGATAGATGTGAGCTACGATTTCCTACCTTGAAAGTTGGTATGCTCCCACTCGGCCGATTCAAGTCAACCTCATGGATTCTGCAGCGAGGCTCATGTGCCACCTCTAGCAAAAAATGAACCTCAAAACAATTGTTTCGCTGCACCGCCGCGATAGCATGCTGTAGTATGTCTTCTGGTCTACCATCTAACACTATTTGGGTGCAGGATTATTTGTGTACCTGCCGTCGTACGAAGCTATCAGACATTCGGATATCAAATTGCATTGGTTCCCAGAGTTTTCGGATATAAAGGAAGTCAACATTCTCACCGTAGAGACGTGCTTAGTTGCTCATCACCGCAGTGAACAAGAACATCGTTAAATTGTTACCTAGCGCCAGCGTATGCGGGCTGTTGAACCTGTCTTCTTTGAACTTGGCAATATAGACTATTCCTGTAGCTTTCCGGATGTCTGCTTATAGAGAATTCAGCCTGGCAGGTCGAGAGACATCAATCGCCAATAATGCTTTGCAATGCCCCCAAAGTCTTGAAGCATCCAGCTAGAAGTTGTCCAACCTGGATATATCGAGCTTGTTGAAGTCTGATTGGGGAAGGCATGTTATATGCCAATGACTGATCTCCCAGCCAGCTAAGGCCCTCCTTTGGAGATCCTGGACTTCACGATGACTTTCTTTCGATGAGCTGCATCTCTCCCTCCATAGCAACAATTGGTGAGCCCGCTTTGTCCAGGCAATCCTTCAAGAAACAACGGCAATATATGCCAGAGGAGAAAGTACCAGAGGATTGTTAGCGAGTGGCGCGCATGTCCTCACAGCCTTAAGCACCGTGCACGGCAGATAATCTGTTTTCTTGTCTCTCTTGGTTCGACATCTGCCTGGTTTAACTGTGCTGAAAGCGACTAGCTGCCTATGAAGGAGGCAACTCACTTTCAACTTCCAGTCCCGTACTGTCTGTGTTGGAACCGATCCGACATAATGTACGCCAAGTCCCCCGTCACTTTCCAACTATAATGCTATTGCCAAACCATTAGGTACCCAGGAGCGAAGAACCGCACCATATGGAGTGCCTTTCCACAAGGTCCACGAATCCCCCTAGCTGAGTCTCCCCATCTTAATATGACATCAATTTACGTTATATGTTCGTTTATAGTTGTCTGTGCGCTGCGCCGGTGGTCGTACTAGCTGGCATCTTCATCACGACCAACCGTGCACTTAGCTATCACGATCGGCGCACGGTGTCGCGGGACTGCGATTATGAACTCGCACATCAAGAGTCTTGCACTTCCATGTTTCACTTTCGGGAGTGATGTGTAACACTCCAGCTACCTCGTGGACTTGTCTTTGACTTGTCTCAGACGGTATCGTAGCTCATGATCCTGGTGAAGGATTGCCATTGTTACACGCACAGATCCTTTAGTCAATCCTCCGACGGGTACGACCGGGACTGAAGTCGAACCCCACGTTTAATGTAAAATTAGCATGTGGAGTGGCGTCCTGTGATTCGTGATGCTGCCGCTTTAGTCATTTCCGCTCCTTGCTGGGTTGACTGTTGTTCGTGGTGACGCATTGTCCGCCGTGGATGGGATTGATGGCCAGGACCCATGTCTTTGCAAGGCTTGGGCGAATTTTGCTGGATGACGGATTCTGGTTCGATGTGGTCTGGTAGTATATAATCCCGTGGACACATTTTCTGTATAGACCAAAGGTCTGTGGTAGGTTGCGTTCGTGGAAAATCAAGCCACTTAGACACAATAACATCAGCAAGTTTCACCCCCGGTGCATCTCGCCACAGATATATAATATCTGTCACTTATTAAAGATTTTGTCAAGGAAAATACTTGATGTTGGCAGAATTTGTAAGAGAGGTGACAGAAGAGAACAGGAAGGGACAAAGCAGTGCGACAAGGGCTTATTATACATACCGTATGCAAGCCTTAGAGTCTTTAGCCACGCATTTGAGTTTTTAATGTTAGTTAGTTACACGTAATATATAGCGATCTTTTAAGTTTTTAGCGCAAGTTGGTTCTATGTGTTACAGGGTTAAGTACAAGTTAGCTTTTGCAGCGCTACCTGCCTGCAGCTACAGACCTTAATTCTAGAGCTTAATTACAGTGTTTATGTACAGTTTTTTTTTAATTTTTATTTTATAGCTCTCTAGTTGACGTGTGATTATGCATAAATTCTTCACTCCTAGGTCTTACCCCATGCAGTACCTGGCACAAATCGGGGAAAGACAAAAAAAAATATCTGTCACTGGTCTTGCAGGATCTGGCGCTGCCTCTCCCATTTCTTGGCTTCAGATTATGAGTGTTCGCCATGACAACTACCCTTTGATGCCTTGTATTATACAGTGCTTCTGTAATTGTTGAACCTCCACTCGACTCACTCAAGAATTGCGCGAAGCGAGAATAATAGGCAAATTCTCTAAAAAGCCGACAGAGTGGATGTACGAGGGAGAAGCGGCCTACGCGGAGCTAAAAGCACAGCGGAAGTGATGAAGTTGCACCTATACCGTTTCGTTTCGTCCATGTACTGGCATATATGAATGCTGGGTGCATATCATTCTTGGCCCTGAAACAAGTAATCACTCGTGGGAGGAGCTCAAGGGCTTGCCTGCCCGAGAGTGAACCGTAATCGTCACGAAGCCATATGGTCTCGCAATTGGGGTTTTTCCATGGAAAACTGTGAAGGTTTTTTGTCCCGTTGAATCTGAATGTGTTTTAGGTGGCATCTGTCCGTGGATCAGTTTGCTTGGTGTTTGCCAAGAGTACGCGTCCTATCGATCGGGCTGGAGAGAAGCAGTTTACTTGCCTCGATGCTTACCTACTGTCTCTTTTCGCGCCTTCTATCAGACCTGGCAAAGACCGAGCCTAAGAAGTGATATTGCAAGAGTGCTTACTGTTACCAAACAAAATGTGAGGTGAGATGCAATGTATCTAGGTACCCAGGGCAGGTATGGCGAGCCGAAATCCAAGCAGCATCACCACGGCTTCGATTGGTCGCTTTTCACGTACAATTTAACATGGGCAGCCTCGAGATGACTGTTTTCCAAGGTTGACCAGTGACTTACTCCGAATGGCTGCGAATGACTGACTGCAAAGCGATGACTGTGAGTAGAAATGAGTCACAGTCACCAGCAGCCAAACTTGCCCCGCCCTTGCTTTGCCACCCGCCGTCAGCCGTCAACCCCAGAGCTCGCCAGCCACTCATAGGCCGTTAACCTCCGGGCCTGAGCTCAGATCGGTCGACGATTCATGACTTCAAGGCTCCACTTAAAGTTTTTGTGCTTTCCCTGCTGGCAGACGACGTTGAAAACCACCATCCACGCCACCTGCTTCGTGTACTTATTGTTTATCTATGCCTTGAGCTTCTTTCTCTTGACAGATCCTCCTCGTATCTTCAACTTCGCGAGTTGCCAACCCACAGGCCCCTCCGAATAGTCTGACTTGACTTCTCACTTGCTATTGCCATATCACATTCCAGATACGCCCCTTCGCACTCGCGCCATCACCTCCCAGATTATGCCCGATTCAGAGGCCCCTCAGGCTCGTCAGTCGCATCGTCAACACCGGGGGAGATACCATGGCCACCACAGAGGCCGCAATGGTGGGACTGGCCTGCGAGTGAATGGTTCTCGCTCCGAGGGCGAATCAACCTCTCCGAGCCTCGCTCCGCAGACACAACGTAGCTCCATACAGACATTGGCTCAGGGTCAGACTCAAGAGTCGGCACGCTCAAGTGGGGAGAGCTCCAACCGTAGCTCGAGGGGAAGAAACCGTCGATCACGGGGTCAACGGCAACCTCGGCGAGGGGGAGCAGTCGGTCATGATGCGCCTAGACCGCCAGCTCATAGGGCATTCGGCGGTCATCTCACAAGATCAGTCGCAGAAAATGGCTCTGATGATGGCTCGATTACTGTTACTCATCCGCTCAGCGTTGAAGCGCCGGAATTTGTGCCTGGGCAGCCCCTAGCTTCAAGAAAGTATGGAATTTGTTCTCTCTACCTATCTAGGTTCGTCAGTACTTCTCACTGTACATTGATTCTGACATCTGCAGCAGCAACCCCCTCAAACCCCGAGCTTCGGCAAAGCCAAAATTCAAGCTCCCAAAATCTACAGCCGAGGACCTAGGAACTAGAATTCACGAAGACATCACGAATTTCAACTATGAGTGTGCCGTCTGCACAGATGATGTATCACGAAACTCCCACGTCTGGTCATGCACTATATGTTGGACAGTGGTCCACCTGAAATGTGTCAAAAAATGGTATGGAAACCAGGAGAAGCAGCAGCAGCAGGATTCACAGTCTGTGGAGCCTCAGAGACAGTTCTCGTGGAGATGCCCGGGATGTAATTCCAAGTTGTCTAATGACCCTGGGTCTTACCACTGTTGGTGTGGCAAGGATATAAACCCTCACCCGGCCCCGTCTTCTTTACCTCCGCATTCTTGCGGACAGACATGCTCCAAGCCGCGAGCTACCTGTCCTCATCCTTGCTCCTTGCAATGCCACGCTGGCCCATGCCCTCCATGTGGTTTGATGGGCCCAAGTCAGAGTTGTTTCTGCGGGAAGAACGAATCCCGTAAGCGCTGCAGGGAGAGTGATTATGAGAACGGCTGGAGTTGTCAGGAAGCCTGCGGGGATCTCCTTCCTTGTGGCGAGCACTTTTGCTCGAAGCCCTGCCATTCTGGTTTATGCGGGGACTGCGAGCTGTCAATCGAAGCAACATGCTATTGCGGTCGCGTCCAGAAGACGATGCCATGCTGCGAACGAGAGAAACCGCAGCAGTCATACAGCGATACGGCCAAGGGCTGGTTCGAGGGTGTTTTTACTTGTGATCAACTTTGTCAGCGAAGCTTCGATTGCGGTATTCACAGATGCTCTGAGACGTGTCATCCTCACGGGGAACGGCCCATTCATTGCCCGCGTTCACCAGATTTGGTAACTCACTGCCCCTGCGGCAAAACCCCTCTCGGAAAACTTTGTGACAAACCTCGATCGTCGTGTGAGGATCCTATTCCTCACTGCGACAAACCGTGCCATAAGAAGCTACCATGCGGCCATCTTTGCACGTCCAAATGCCACATCGGCGATTGCGGATTCTGCAATGAGACCATTGATATCCCTTGCACATGTGGAAGGACAAGTAGCAGGTCTGTTTGCCACCAAGGCCAGATCGAACACCCTATGTGCATGAGAATCTGCCAGACAAACCTGAGCTGTGGTCGCCATAAATGCGGTGAACGCTGTTGTCCTGGCGAGAAGAAGGCTGCTGAGAGGCAGGCTGGCAGACGCAAGCACAGGATATCGGAAGTGACGGCCACAATCGAGGCAGAACATATTTGCATTAGAACTTGTGGAAGGCAACTGAAATGCGGATCACATCAATGCCAGCAAATTTGCCATCGCGGTCCTTGCGCAAGTTGTCCCGAAGCCATCTTCACCGAAATTAGCTGCGATTGTGGTCGAACCGTTCTCCATCCTCCACAGCCGTGCGGAACAAAGTCGCCAGATTGTCGCTTCGACTGTCAGAGACGACCGAGCTGTGGTCATCCGGCGGTTGAGCACAACTGTCACCCCGGCGACATATCTTGCCCCAAGTGTCCATTCCTCGTCGAGAAGTGGTGTGCTTGTGGTAAGCAGAAGTTGCATAGCCAGCCGTGCCACCTCCAGGAGGCCCGTTGTGGGAAGGTTTGTGGCAAGAAATTAAAGTGTGGGCTGCATACTTGCAAAAAATTGTGCCATCGACCAGGAGAGTGCGAAGACGCTGCCTCGATCGGAAAGCATTGCGAACATCCATGCGGAAAGATCAAGTTGTTTTGTGAGCACCCGTGTCAAAACACCTGCCACGGACAAACTCGTACGTTTCTTATTTATATTTCTTTTTTTCTTTTCTAGAATTGCACAACATGGTGAAGTAGGTTTCGTCCGATGCATGAACTAACACAAATTATAGCATGCAATGAAACATCCGCTTGTACGGCCAAGGCTTCTATATGCTGCCCCTGCGGCGTTCGCCAACAAGAGGCCAAGTGCCTAGCCAGCAGCTCGAACCCTGAACCATCGAGACCCGAGATCAAATGTGACGACGAATGTCTCCGACTCGAGCGCAACCGTCGGCTCGCAGCAGCGCTCAACATCGATCCGGTCTCTCACCAGAACGACCACGTGGCCTATTCAGATGCCACGCTCAAGCTGTTCAAGGAACACACGTCCTGGGCCGAGACTCAAGAGCGACAGTTCCGCGTCTTTGCCAAGAGTCCAGACGAGATTCGTCTCCGGTACAAGCCCATGACCTCGGCGTACCGCCAATTCCTGCACCTCCTCGCAGAAGACTACGGACTCGAAAGCAAGAGCGAAGATGTCGAGCCATACCGCTACGTCGTCGTCTTCAAGGGCTCACGCTTCGTCTCCGCACCAAGCAAGACCCTCTCCCAATGCGTCAAGATCAGAGCGGCGCAGGCAGCCGAGGCCGCCGCAGCATCCCGGGCTTCGTCGCCCCCATTGGCAGCACCACAGACCGACCCTTTCAACGGCTTCCTCCTCATCAAGCCCCGATTTGGACTGACGACCGACGAGGTGAAATCCGCTCTGCAGCCCGATCTAGCCACCCAGCCGTCCATCCACTTCGAAATCAGCTTTCTCCCTTCAGACGAGATTCTCCTGCGGGCATCGACGTCATACTCGGCCTTCCTGTCGCCCGCGGCCCTGGAGCAGGCCCTGATCGGCATGAGGCCCCGTCTGGCAAAGTCCGTCGAGGCAGCACACCTAGCCGGCAAGCTGCTGCTCTGCCACGTCGACTCCAGCGCCGACCAGATCACGCGGCGCGAGGATCTCCGCAGGACCGATGCCTCGGGATGGAGCGCCGTCGCAGGTCGTGCTGCTGCCAAGCGGGAAAATGCCCCGCCCGTCGAGGGGACAGGGAGGAGAATGATGGGACTGAGGAGGAAGAAGGTCGAGCGCGACAAGTCCTGGACTGAGCGGCTTGATGGGGACGTCGAGTGCTAGGTGGATTTTGTCACGAGCACTTTACAGTTATGGGTTCCGGCCTCTGTATAGCGTTTCTAAAAGCTCAACTTTATGGAACCGGACTATACCCTGTCGTGACTGGATTTCGCTCTATCCATAGCGTTTCTGAAGCTGTACACTTCCTTTAATCAGACGCAATCCCGCCAAGACCAAGTCATGACAGACTTCCACTCCATCTACAGCATTTCTAAAAGCTAAACTTTATAGAGCCAATTCCAGTTGTAACAGACTTCCGCTCTGTCCAACTTCCATGAATCAGACCCAACGCACGTCTCAGGTAGTCAACACCTAACCTCGTCAGACCACGTCACGAGGCGGCGGATAAGACCCGGTGATCAAGTGGCCTACGGATGCTTATGACGTAATTGGTATGCTGGCGCTGTATGGTAGGGGAAGTGTGTAGGGAGTACGCATTGATGGTGCCAACCTTGCGTTGGGGAGGGGTTGCTGTTCACGCCACGACATGTATGCGAAATTCAGAGGCTTTCGGACATTAGGCTGGGTATCTATCATGATATGAACAGTATGCAGGGTCCTGCGGTTTCCTCCTCCTGCGGGATATGATGGACCGGATGAGTTTGTCTAGACATTATGCGTGACAGCTGTGTCACGGTGGCGTCATCTGCTTGATGATGCTATGACACTGTCTTTTCCCGAAACCCTCCGCTCGTGGCTTCGGCTACGAAATCGGCAATAGCTTCAAAGTAGCCCTCTTCAAGGACACTCGAGTTGTGGTCGCCACCCGGTAGTGGCTTCCACCGCTTGTTCGGGGCCTTGCAAAGCTCGAATAGTTGGCGCATGTGACTCGGTCTGTGTATGGGGGGGGTAGGCTAGGTCGTTAGTTCTGTACTTGGTTTCTCTGGCACAAAAGTGCCGTATGGTTATAGCGCCGCGGGGAAGTATGATAGATCTTGTCAGACTCGTGATTGGGGTTTCAAATCAGAACCGCAAGCGGTTCATATTTTGTGGGTGATGCAATTTGGTCATCCTTTGATCACTGGGGGAGTGAATTGGCTTGGTTGAATGAGAAGGATGGATGGATGGATGGATACATCGGGGCCAGCCACAGTGTATACTGGAAATGAGAACTTACGGCACAATCTCGTCCTGCAAGCCACTGATGAAAAGAACAGGTATTTTGGTTACAAGTGGCAATGTTGCGTCGCTAGGCCACACCTGGTGGCAAAGTAATGTCAGGTACTTGGCAGGTGGGATGACTGACGGGATCAACTTCCGCAGTGATAAAAAGGTATTCTCCAAGACCAAGCCGACAATGTCACCCGCGTCTTGATTCTTGGCTGCTAGTCGGATACTAACGGCGCCGCCAAGGCTCTGGCCGTAAATAATCAAACGGTGATGTCTGGTCTCGGCTCGGTCTCGCAGGTACTGCAATCCAGTTTGTGCATCGATGTTGAGACCGCTCTCATCGGGTTCGCCCGTCGACGTGCCGTACCCCCTGTACTCCAGCATAAGGACATTGCAACCGACGTGGTTGATCAGCATCCTTGCTATAGGAAGCCGATGGCCGATGTTGCCAGCATTGCCATGAAACATCAACATGGTGATGTTGGAATTTCTGCCCCCACGAGGGCCGCGGATGTAGAAGGCCGACAACTTCTCGCCATCATCGGTGGGTATGACAAGCTCTTCGAAGTCTCTGATGCCGAACTGGGAAGGTCTTGGTACCTCTGTCCGGGAGTTCGGCGGCATATGCGAGGGATAAATGAGAGCCCTAGAGAGGTGATTATGTTAGGGCCGGGGCAACGTGGGTTGAGCGGGAGGATCATATGACACACTTCTGCTTGAAGTACAGCAGAGACGTCAGGGCAGCAGCGATGCCCTGCAGAGAATGTTAGCATCAATGTTGGGTAACACGGGAGCAGAGCAGATGCAGATGACCTGGAGGGTGGTCACATACGGTAGAGGCCAATGCGGGCAGACGCAGATAGGATGCCACGGAGCTGAGGGCAGAGGCAGTTTGCGCCAGGTAGCTACTGAAGGACGACGACGGAGCAGGATGAGAGGTCGACATTTCCGGACGATCGGGCATGGAGGGCTCGTGTATGGGGCCTGTGTAATCGGCGTGTAGTCGACAGTGTGAGGGGGACGTGAGGGGGATGTGAGGGGGTCGTGTCGGTTAACGGTCCTGATTTGGTGTTCCAGTGGTCTGGTCTGGCCTGAGGCAAGATACGAGGAAAACTAGTCGGGCAAGAGGCGATGCGACGACGGAGTAGAAATAGAGCAACAATCGCGCGAAAAGGTGGTGAGGTGCCAGCCCTTTACCAAGAACCGAGATCCAGCGCCCAACAACGGTTCCTGCCAATTGCATGCATGTGAGCGGGTTGGAAAGGGGAAAAAGAGAAAGAAAAATAATAATAATAATAATAATAATAATAATAATAACACAAAATTGCCTGTCGTGCTTGTATACCCGATGGTTCACTCCGTGCTGCCTGCTGCCCAGTTCGGGGGTCGAAAGGTAGGGCCCTAATATCACGACTAGAGTTGACGAGACGAAGGAGAGATGGGCAAGAAATAAAAAAATAAATAAAAAATAAATAAAAAATAAGAGGTTAACGTGTCGAAGCATGTCTGTGTCACGATTCCTCGGAAAAACGTGGGGACCGGCCCACCGTGGAGATGGCCCTGATTGAAATGCTTTATTTTTTTTGTCAGGTTTGTCTATTTTTCTTTGTTACAACTGAAACTTGATCAACGCCTAATTATCACTAGCTACATCAGACATACTCAAATCAACTCGGTGGTGTTTTCAGCCTCGTTCGTCCATGGCCGTCACTGGCCGGGCAGGAGAATATTGACGTCGGGGTGAGTGGAGGCTTCATGTTCATTTTATTATTGCCAACCACAGCAACCACAGATCGAGGCTTCAGGCTCATTGCATTGTTCCCAACCACAAGTCTCCTGTTGCCATGCTCGCGCCAGAGGTTCTGCCACGTTCTCACGGATTCTCACCCTCGTGTCAGCCGCTGCGCACGTCTGTATGCAAGCGGCCGCCACATTCATCACATCAACTCCACCAAGTCAGGCACCGCAAGCGTAAGCGGCTCGATCTGTAATGCGACCCCTGGTCGCCATCGCTGGAGGCTGACCAGACACACGGCGCCGACCGTGCCGGCCACATATTATGATATCCGAGCTGGCATGGCACAGCAAACATATTGGCTTTACACGCTATCCGTCTCAACCTGGATGGCCTCTAGGTGCTAGCTTTCACGAGCTTCTCTTGCTATAGTCTACAATTGTATCAGCTGACATGAGATGCAAGTCGAGCTGGTTTTTGCCCGGCTATCTCAGGGTTGCTTTTTACCGTTAAGCACCTTCTCTCACTCTGTACACTAGGTCGAGATCCACCACGTTGTAAAACACGACAGTGACGGCTAACACATGATGCGTATTGGATCTCGCGTCATTTGTCAATCAGCTACCTGATCAAAGCCAAAATGCAATCTACACTCCTGGTTTCCGATATATGTAGTAGTATACGGAGTGGAGTTTGCATCTCCCTTCCAAGTTGCCCACCCTACTTCTCCCAAGAAGGTAGGTCGAACGCTTCAACGGGCGGCCCGTTGAATCAAATGCAGAAGTGGCTGAGATGAAGGCTCTACCATTGGATGTTACCTAGTTAAATAGACCAAGGTGGTGCTCCCTGCTCCGCGCTCCTTGGTTCGAGGATTTCCCAACAAGGGTAGCGACAAGCAAGCCCTTCATCGGCTCTGAAGGAAGTAAAGTATGGAGTCCCGGCCGACTGAAACGATAGCTTCTCCTCGCATGAACGATGTGCGAAATAGATGGATATTCGGATAAGAAGGGAGCTCTGAAACATGGTGGCACACTCCACGCACTCTAAATCCGCAACATGATGAGCAGATTACGAGTCGCCGTTGCAATTATGCCAATTGACGCAGGCATGAACGAGCGAGCCGAGCGTACTAACTAGATGTTGATGACGAGTCTTGGGTCAATAGCGTCAGGTTCCTGCGCCGCGGCTGGATCGCTCAGCAAAAACAGTTGAGTCACTGTAACCGAATCCTTCCGGTTTGTTGTATCGCACGTTTTTAATGAAATCCGCCTAACCAAAGCTGGGGAAGGACAGGAGCCTTACCATGCAAGGGACACAGGGGAAAGCGCCAAGTGATTGCGTTCTGACAATTCAACACTGAGCCAGCAGCGGAATGCCCATTGCATCTCATGCGTGTCGGTAAACGCGCGCGTCGCCCTCGGTGACGCGTATTGGATATTGGATACTGATGTCGAATATGGAATTGGACTGTCCCTGCAGCAGCGCCCCAGCCCAAGCGGTTACAGCGAGACGATGCGCGTCCATGATTGTGTACCAATGGTATTTGATTATTGGCTGGTGACGATAAAAGACAAAGCAACATTCGGCGGTTTGAGGACGACGTTGAATCATCTTGGCGTCAGAGCATTGTACGAAAAACGGCCCCCGTGGAGGTTTTGCTGTCAGATATCCAGATCATTGTCTTTCCTATTCCGTACACTCCAAGACCATTGAATGGTATTGTTTTGAACACAGCAACAAGGGTCACTGTGCCGGGTTGTACAAAGGGCACACCGAGCTGGACCAGAAATAGCCAACATAAAGCAGCCCCAATCCGGGGAACATGCGTTCTAATACAGCCGAAATAAGCACAGAGCATCGAACGCACCCCGGCCGTAGCAAAACTGCCCTGTCGTGACTGTATTGGAGGCGAGTTCATGGTTCATGTCTTGCCTGACCGGGTCTTGTTCTTAGGGCTGTGTCTGCCCGAGTCAGCCGCCGCTTACTTACCGCTCGGTCTCTCCATCCACACGACGACACACATGACCTATGCTCCTTCTTATCTTGATTGTCTTTGATAGATCGTCATAGGATTGCCAGGATTTCGCGCAGAACATGGATGGGGGCGAGGGGATGGGAGATTTTAGCGCCGCCTCCCAGGTTTTGGACAAGGCCGACTTTCGACGCCCGCCCCGTCCCCCGCGACGTCGCGAGGCAATTTCGGTTTCTACCAACACGTTCATGGAGATGCTGAGACTTGTTGAATTAAATATCGTATCATATTGCTAGTCATCACCGCTGCCAGCCTGGCCATTGGAGAGGCCCGTCGAGTTGCAATAGAGGGGTGCGAGCATGGATATCGCGGATTTATCACAGTAGAAAAGCAAGGCGAAACACCTGCATTGCCAAGCTCAGCAATGAAAAGGCCGGCTTGGTATTGTATTAGGCGAGTAAATCTGGGACCTGAATCGGATCATGTTGTACGGATGGTGGGTGTACGGACGACGGGATACGAGTGGCTACGAGTGGCTACGAGTGGCTACGAGTGGGTGGCCCGGTTCCCTCCCCCCAAATATAGGCAGGTACCTGGTGCGAGGCTGTGGCACAGACCACTTCCTTCATGGGCGCATTTTCGCGCCGGCTGGACTGCTCTGTTCGATACTCGCTCCTGCGCCGTACGGAAATCCTACTTACTGTCCACCACGTCCTAAATCACGCCAGGGTATCGTCCCGTCCCCCAACTCGCCTGGCGCGGGACCCTGAACCCTGATTGGCTTGCCGCTAAGACTGAGGAAGGAACGAAGAACAGGGGAAAGAGATGGGCAGTGCGGGGCGTGCCCTTTTGGGTACGAAGCACTCCGTACCTGGAATTTACGCACCAGTAAGTACCCTGGCCAGGGCCGACAATTAAATCGAGCCGTCGTAGCCCAGCCGTCACCCGCTATGATAGATCCTCATGGCTCAATTAATTTGTCAGGCGTCTGGCTGAGAACCTAGCTTGGCATCCAACGTCCAGCAGCCGAACAGCCAGTGATTTACTCCCATGTAAAGTAACTTGTAGCAACGTCAATCAACAGAGAGCGGGCGAGCGAGTGAAGGGGAAGTAGACTGCATTTGCCCCAATCACTGTCGACACTGTCGACACACATCAAAGACACAAGACACATCAACATCGCACAACGGCCACCCGGCAACGCAACGCAACGCAGCGCAACGGCCTCCGCCTTCACCCGTGACCCATAATAACCCTATTCAAGGCACGACATCCCGCCTGCCTCTGTTTCCTAACTTTTTTTTTTTTTCTGGGCCCTGGCCGGCATCTCAAATTGTGGATTTGCGGCCGCCTTGTACTGGAAAACTTCGACCACCGGTTCTTACCAGGCGTCCTCTGGTCTTCCCTGGTCTTCCCTGGTCTTCACTGGGCTTTTTTCGTCTGTTCGTCTCAAAGCGACCTCATCCTGTCCTGCGCACCTGATCGCATCACGCCGTTTCCGAACCCTCCCCCCCTCATGTTTCGCATTGCACACGATACCCAATACCCTCCCTGTTTGTCAACGAGCGGCCCGAATCGCGACGTCTGGCCTGAGACGCATTCCTCGATATAACCGCCCTTTCTCCCTTTCAAACCAACTAGCTCGCTTGTCGACAGCCACAAGCCGGTGCCGAAAGCATAGTCGCTTTTCTGCTAATTGTGTCTCGCAGCTTGCTGATTGATTGATTACCTGGAGGTTAGTCTGGCTCCTCCTCGCCTGGCCCCCCGGTACTTGGCACTTGACTGGCACCTGGCTGGCACCTGGCTAGCACTTGGACTTGGCACTTGACACCTGCTCGCATCTGCACTCCCACTCTCGTGCGCGCCTACGCTTGCGCCCATCCCACCAGACACCAGACACCACACACGCCACCCGGCACCACCCAACACCACCCAACACCACCATCTGTGAGACCACGAACCAGGAAAGCCCCTCCTCGCCCTTGTTGACGGCCTGGGCAGCGTCCGCTTCATTCGACGTCGAGCCCGCCTCGCTCATCGTCACTCCAGAGTCTTCACCCCTCCACTCGGATTGCACCAGCGCTGCCATCTGCCCAGAAGCCTCCGACTTGTCTCCTTGCCGCTCTTTGGGCTTCTTTTATACACACACGGCGGCCACTCACAATCTGATCCTGCCCAACCCAAACGCGTCATTTTACTCATCCAGCAACATAGCCCCGGTGTTGCTGCCAAAATGGTCTCCTTTTCGTGCGAGGTAAGCTTGATGCTCCCGTCTGTCTCGACTCGTCATTCCTGCCCACACCCAGCTAGGCCCTTGGGCTCATTCCACCCCTACCTACCTCTTGTCCTCATTGAAGCGTCTGTTGCTTCTCACCCCCCCTGGGCTTCCCCCCCGCTCACATGTCCATGCCCATCGCACTTTGACATCACTGCCGTGCTGTTGTTTGTACTGCTTCCCTTGTGGCTTGGTTCAAGCACTCATTAATACCACCCACGTTCTGTCGAGACGTCCCTTTTTATCTGCCGCTGATCCCCTGGCCCACTTGGTTCGTCTCTTTCTGCCCATCCGCGTCCTTCCCCTTTCTGTTTCCCGCTCAAATACCAAGCATACGCCCTAGCCTTCGCCCTTGTCGCCCTTGATCTCTTTCCTATATGTATGCCATTGTGAACGAAAACACTAATTCAACTTGCCTCTGAACCAAACAGGAGTGCTGTGAGATCTTGACCAAAAAGAAACTCGATCCTCACCGCAATCGCTGTAAACGAGCTACATTTACCTGCATTGATTGCATGGTTCACTTTCAAGGAGTCGACTATCGCTCCCACACTGTACGTCTCTCTACCCTTGCGTCATCATGCCACTTTATTACACATGTCAGAACTGGAATAGTTCGGGATTTCTAACATGCAATGCAATAGTCTTGCATTAGCGAAGATCAAAAATACCAAGGCGCATTGTATAAGGAGAAGACGAAGAAGCCGAAAACCAGTCACGACGCTGCTGCCAATCACAACAATCATCGCTTCGAGAAAGCTGCTGGAAACCAACCAAACGGACAATCCAAAAACATGTCACTGCAGCCCTACGTCGAGGACATCGGGGAGGACCGTTCGTATGAGCCCTGGATCGATTCAGTGGGCCAAACCGAAGATGAACGCTCCCCTGCTGAAGCCCCTCCCGAGGCTCCTACCCCTCCAGCCGCAGCTACTGAGGATAATGTCAACGTGTTCGACTTCCTTGTTGCCACCGGCCAAACCCCGAATGCGTCCAATATGAACCTGGTGATGGACCAGCAAGGTGCAGATGTCGGTGAAAGCACATCCTTGGTTCCATACAAGTACCTCACGGAGAATGACGAAACCTTGATTGAGTATGGTGCAGGACCCGTTCCTGCAGGTGGTGCTTTCGTCACGCCCGCACCAAAGGCCGAACGACGGCGAAACAAGGACAGCGACCCAAAGAAGGATAAGAAGCGCAAGCGTCTTCATGTCGATGTTCCTGGCGACCAAGTCATGACCGATGCTCCCCCAGTTCTCCACTCTGGCCTCACCGGAGGTCTGAAAGCACTGATGCGACCCGTCTATCCACCCTCTCCCGACTACTCTGGAGGCGACGCGAACGAAAATTCTCCGGCCAGCCCTTTAAAGAAGACCAGGCACTCGAAAAACTCTAGGAACGGTCAGGTCACCAACAGCTTGTTTGACATGATAACCGGCGGCACCAAGAAAACGTCAAAGAAGAGGTCAAAGAAGCACTCTCATCGCCGCAGCGACAAAAAGGGGCCCAAGCTCATCGAGTTCAGACCTCAATCCAAGGATGGTAGAGCTGACAATGCCAACGGCCAGATGATTCTCTACAAGCCCCGGGCAGATGCATTCCTCTCCTTTGTGAACAAGGGACCCGAAAGCGAAAGGGGCTGCAGCATGAACAAGGCTCTGAAGAGATTTCACCGTGAGCGTCAAGCCTCCGGGTCCACCTTGGCAAAGGCAAAGGAGGAGAAAGAACTCTGGCGAACGCTGCGTATGCGAAGAAATGAGCGTGGCGAAATTGTTCTTTTCACAATTGATCACGACGATTAGGCATGACCTGGTAATCATGTGCAGCATGGCTCGCAATCTAACGGGCCGACCCGAATGAGTATATCAACGGAGTTTCTGGAGTTTACAACCGGGCACAATGGGCCATTAAACGATACCTGCATGGAATGAATCATACACTGCATTGCAAATCGGTTTTTTTTTATTCAATGATTGAATTTCATTTCATATATCACTTGGTGGCGCACAGGCGAACATAGGACTCCATTCGTCGGAGTCGCCCTTCCTCAATTCTCTCAACCACTCTGGGGGAAAAAAAATATGCGCCTGCTGTATAGCCAGACATTTTCAGGCATGGGAAAACGGACTGTTCACATTGGATATAGTCCAACGAAACTAACAAAAAAAAGGAAAGGAAAGGGGAACACAACTTTGGAGGCTGCTAGAACTGATAGCAAAGGACTCCAGACGTCCTCGGTCCTTCATTGGAGGTCTCCAGAAGGGAGGGTCTCGAAGATCCTTGATGTAATGATTCAGGGGTTAATGATACCACAGGTGGGGTTTGCTTTGTGTTGGCGGGGACAAGATTTTGTGGCAATTGTTCTTCCTCATACAGATGACGATGCCTGTTCTGAGATGCTGGCAAAAGAGGGGAGCAGAGACGTGCCTCTTTCCTCTTTTCTACCAATGCCACACGACGTTGATAAATTTTGGGGTGTTGTTTTTATGTGTTCCCTATGTCGTCTTGTTGGTGGGTGTAGGATCAAGGGCTGATGTAATGTTGTGTTAGCTTGATCAAACTGGTTGCAAAGATATGCGGACATATCAAATGTATAGTATCCATGTATCTAGAAGCGGAGTGTACATTAGCAATCAATTGCGTGGCATTGGCAGGCAACCATGCCAGTATTTTGTTTGACGGCCCGCAGTTTTTCGTGTTTTCGTTATGATGTGATGTACAAATTTCACTACGCTACATGACCCTCAAGGGCAAAATGTGCTGCACCATAGCCTCCCTTCTACATAGTGGACATTCGGGCTTTTCTCTCACCCAATCGCCTATACACTCCCAGCAAAATACGTGACCGCACTGGGTGGCTGACGGATCCTTAAGCTCTTCAAGACACAAGGTACATTTACGCTGCTGTCCGCCTCTGATGTAAGCCATGAGCTTGGCGTCGGCGAGGTCGAACCTAGGCCGTGCGGAAATGGGCGTGTGCGTGGTCGCGGCGAGATCCACCCTGCTCTGTTGAGGACCGCGAGAGGCGAATTCGGTGAGGAGCAAATCGCTGTTGGCAGAGTATGAGTTGGCGTGGTCGAGCGACACGTCGACGGTAGCGGATTGGAAGGGCGCGGGGCGGTCGCGGCGCACCACGGAGGAGACTGTCGAGCGGATGTGCAGATAGGCCTGGACGACGAGCTGGACGACGAGCAGCACGCCGAGGACCTCGTAGCCGGCTCTATCGGGGGATTCGGGGACGGCGCGGGTGAAGACGTAGCGGAGGGAGAGGAGGCGCTTCGTCAGCTCGTAGTAGGTGCCGTTGAAGTAGAAGAGGGCGAGGGTGACGGCCTGGACGGGCGCGGCCGAGGTCAAGGAGGGGAGATGGTCGGCCACGTACGCCCACACGCGGGCCTCTCTCGACTGCTGCCTGCCCCTGCTGCGAAGAGCGTCGATGCGTCGGTGGACGAGGGCGCGAAGACGGGTGCGCAGCGGAGGCAGCGCCCGGCCGACGAGGTAGGGCAGGAGGATGGTGCCGGCGATGTAGGCCGCTCGCTTGGAGACGGCGGGCAGGCGGCCGGCGGGGGAGACGACCTGGACGAGGTCGCAGTATTCTTCGCCGAGCGTCCGGTTGCCGGGGAGGGTGGTGAGGCAGAAGTAGAGCAGGGCGGCGAGGGATCGCAGCTCGGGCGCGAGGGCGTGCGTCGAGCGGGCGCCCAAGAGGCGGCGGCACAGGTCCGTCACCGTGTTGGCCAGGTGGCCTGTGAAGTAGGCGTCCTTCTGGTGGGCGCGCACGATGTCCGGTGCCGCGGCGAAGGGGTACGGCGAGGCGGTTGGTGACGGAGGCGGCATTGCTGAGTCTGCCATGGTTCGTCTCGAGGTTGGGTGGTGATGGTGTGTGGACGGAAGGTTGGAAGGAGGGATGGCTGCTGTGCACACCAATTGGCCCGAGGTTCGGCAATTGTGCCAGGCGCAACTGTGGCTTGTACGAGAGCGGTAGGCGGTGAGCGTGATGCTTTCGTGGGCCCGAGTACATACATGCTATGCTCATGCTCAGAGCTGTATCTTGGTTTCCGCCTCCCCCCCCCCTTTTTTTTTTTCCAGAATCGAAACCAAAGAGACGTTGGCCATCGATCCATTCATTCTGCATCACGTACATGTGCGTTTCTAGGTGCCCGTCGTCGCATCGCCCATCACGTCGCTTCTCGCCGCCCCTGCCTCCCGCCGTCCGAGTGACGATGCGAGCCGGCCATGGACGGTGATGCAGCTGTCGAGTCGGGGCTCGACGGCTTCAGCTTGATCTTCCCGCTGCCCTACCGCGTGGGCTTCATCGTCACGCTAGGTGCGTCCCTGCCCGCGCATCTGATGCGACACGAAAGCTGACCCATCTACAGCCGTCTGGGGATGGGGTCTCAATCTGCACTACTTGTCCCTCCTCAGGGTCGACGTCCCGTCCTTGATCCGATACCCCGGCCGGTCGTCGCCGCACCACGTACCGCATCATCTGTCGACGTATCGCCTGGCGACCGTCCTGTCGGCCCTGTTCGGCCTGGCCATGCTCGTCTTCTGGTTGCTCACGTGGGGTGTGCCGTCGCGCGTCGTCGACTACGACTGGATACCCATGGCCTACCTCGTCGCCCTCGTCGCCGTCTTCGTCCTCCCCCTGCGCAACCTGCCGAGCGGTGGCCGGCGCCGCTTCCTCGCGACGCTGAAGCGCGTCAGCGTCGGTGGCATCGCCGAGGCGCAGGACGGCAAGTTTGGCGACATCCTGCTGGCCGATGTGCTGACGTCGTATGCCAAGGTCGGCGGCGATCTCTTCGTCACGCTCTGCATGTTCTTCACCGCCGGCGGCTCGTCGACCGGGACGCCGGATAGGAGCTGCGGCGGCGCTGTCGTCGTTCCCTTGCTCATGGCCATGCCCAGCGTCATCCGGCTCAGGCAGTGTCTCATCGAGTACCTGCGCGTCCGCCGTGCGCCGTACAAGGAGTCGGCGAACCGGGGCGGACAGCACCTTGCCAACGCGCTCAAGTACTCGACCGCTTTCCCCGTGCTCCTCACCAGCGCTTTGCAGAGAGGCACGGACGATGCGGCGGCCAAGGCGTCGCTCAACAGGGCTTGGCTGGTCGCCGGCCTGGTCAACTCCCTCTACTCGTTCTACTGGGACGTGGCCAAGGACTGGGACATGACGCTGTTTGCGTCCAGGATGGAGCGCACGTCACCGCATCATCCGTGGGGCCTGCGTGATCGGCTCATCTTTCGCCCCATCAGTCTCTACTACGCCGCCGTGGCACTGGATCTTTTACTGAGGTGCACCTGGCTCATGAAACTGAGCCCTCGCCTGGACAAATTCTGCGACTTTGAGGGCGGCATCTTCCTCATTGAGTGCTTGGAGGTTTTCCGCCGCTGGGTGTGGATATTTTTCCGGGTTGAGACGGAGTGGATTAGGAATTCGTCTACTGGTCTGGGCATTGACGACATCTTGCTGGGGGACTATTCGGGGAAGGATGAGGACGACGAGTAGAATAGAATGAACTGCCTTGACTACGGCGCGCATGGCAAGGGGGTCTAGAGCACCGCTTGTGACGGGGCAAAATGTCGCTTCTGCAAGTACGTTGTCTCATTGTTGTACAAAAGCACTTTAATTTTTCCCTTGCTTTCAGAATTAATCAACCGACATCTTTAGTCATGGTAGCGCCCGAGCCAGACCAATTAAATGACCGAAGCGGCCAAATCCCAGAGTAAATCTGCCGCATGGCCACATGATGTTGTTGCCGTTGGACTCACCCGGCGCCTCCTGGTTGTGCCGGGATGGCTTTGCCGGAGGATTGCATTCGTCGGTCTGCTCGATGCGGGTGGGATCTCCGGCTCGCAATCTGGATAAAATGCCGTGACGCACGGGGTAGGCCTGCGGTTTCTTATAGTACGCGGGCGCAGAGCTCTTTGGTGTCCGGTCACGTCCTCGCTCCGCGGGCTCAATGTGACTGGAGTTTTGTATGAGCGTGACTGCGTGGTGTTGTCGGCTTCGGATTCTGGCAGTACGGAATAAGGGCTACGGGAGGGAAAATGCCGACGCGGCATGCCCCAGATCTGACAAAATTATCGGTATATTGGGACGCCAACTATTCTTATACCTGGGCGCCTGGCTGTTGGGGGCGGCTGCAGGTGCCCTTGATGATGGAGGCCCCCCTTGAAGCAAACCTCTGAACTGGACAGTCTGGTCGTAAGGCTGCTGGCTCGCTGGCTACCTGGTGGCCCATGTCGTGGTAGGGTTGTGAGACGGGCGATGCAGCTCTAACGCAGACCGCTGTTTGAGAGTATCAGAGCATCCTGCGAAGGCGGCACTTGGGTCACGAATTTGGCAGAGGCCAATCAAGACTACGCAAGATACGCGGTACTTGATTCTATATGCGGACCGGTATGGTAAAAAGTACTGGCAAATTCTAGTCGTATAAAGGCAAGCGTATTGCACACGTTACAGCTATACTGCGTTTTTGTATGCAGCTGTACGTTGCCCGCATACGCCTGCATTGTAACATTCACCAAGAGGGCCTCTTTGAGTCTGTTGTTCGTCTTGAAAAGCTATCATCAAAACTGTTATGAGTAATACTATGCGTTTAGAGCTAGCTATTGTTGCTGCTTAGGACTACCGCCAAGTGTTCAAGGTTGGGTGGGCGGGCACACGCAAAGGGATGGATTGATGTGAGAAATGTGCCTCCTACTCCGTACAATGAATCATCTACGTGGGAAGATGATCCTTGTCGGTACGCCAGTGTAGCCTTATGAAAGGGATAGATAAAGTTCGAGCAAGGGGTGAAAGAAATAAAAAAACGACAGGCCCCCGGTCCGCTGATGTACCTTGTACTGCGATAATCTCATTGAGGCTGAAATAAATCAGGTCCTTTCCCCGTGGAGTTGTCGACTCTTCCAACCTCGACGTCATCTACAGAATCGACGGTGCCCATCGCCGGCTGAATCCTAGGATCGCCAGTCTGTGTCCAAGCCCAGTCGGAGGAACCAAAGGACGAACCTCTGTCGTGGCACAACATCGGCGGCGCATCACGCATGTGTCTGTCT
>JFZS01000153.1:0-59933 GCA_000709145.1 Balansia obtecta B249
AGGGTACATGTATCACGCTTTCTGTTCGAGCTTGACTATGCTGATTGGGAAGGGTGTTGGCCAGTATAAAGAAACGCTCTTACGATAGGAAAGTAGGATAGGAAAAGACAAAGTCATGCTTATCGAGCGGCACGTGTGCAAAGTGATTTCGTAATCGCGTGTGCATTCTTTTACATGTTCCCCGCCATGCTCACGTAGCTACTGCCTATCTGCCGCCAGTCATTACTCCGATTTTCAAGAGGGGGGGGTTTCCGAGACGAGACCTCGGACCACTTAGATACAAAACGGTAATACACACAAAATGAGGGATCGTGCGCCAACCAACCACGTGGATATACGGGGACGTTTTCCCCCTTCTTGTTTCGGAGAAGCAATGTAGTATATACAACGGGGGGAGATAAAAGGGGAGCTGTCCTTGTGAAAGCCAACTAAAGCAATGGGTTTTTTTCTTCTAGTCTTGGCTGCGAAAGGGGAGTCTCTGTGCCATGTTTTCGCAGCTGGGCCGGAGTGAAGGGTAGTTGGCTGCATTGGTGATGGTGTAAGACGAAGCGGGGAGGTGGTTGAAGCGCTCTGTTGGTCTAATCATGATGCTGATGCGCCGTCCCTCTGGGATGCCAGCCTCGCCCTCACTTTCTCCCTGTGCCCCGAGAACTTCAGATGGGCTTCGAATTTGCCGGCTGTCATTTCGGGACCGGGCGTGTAGAGCTTGCTCATGCAGTCGAGGCATCGGATGCGCGGGAGCCAGGCATACTTGACGCCTTCCGGGAGGGGGTTTGCCTGGGTCGGCAGTGGGAGTTCGGAGACGGGGTCCAGGAACGAGTACCTCATTATGGCTTCGAACCTGTCGCCGTTGGGGTACTGCCTCTCGAGCTCTTTGAGGGCGTTGACGAGCCACTCGGGTGGCGGGGGCTGACGAAACGGCGTGATTTAGTTTTCCGCTGTGTATGTGATTTTGATCTGGCGTGGAGGAGGGGGGGAAGGGGTCAGGGTCTGAGTCTGTCTGTCAAGAACTTACTGCTGGTGGTGGCGATTGGCCTGGAACGGGAGGAGGAGCAGGTAGGCGACCGAGTTGGCCAGCAGGTAAAGAGCCTGAACTGGCGCTTCCTGATGTTGGTGGTGCGCCCGTTTGTGCTGGCGGTTGGGGAGCCGATGCTGATGTGGGAGTGAAGGGCGTCTTGGTCCTGGAGACACTGGACGTGCTCGGTGCTCTGGCATGAGCTGCCACGGGTGTTTGGGGCTGTGAAGGAGCCTTCAGATCGCGATAGTCCCCCCTCATAACCCTCCGCAGCTTGTCTCTGTTCACGTGGAGAACGACCCAGAGGTGCAAAGGCTCCTCCGTCTCGTCCCTGCCGCGTCGCGATGTCCGTGTCTCGTGATGATGCAATGAGCCCGTTTCAGGCGTCTCCGATCGGCCCAGGTTGGCCATCCTTTGCTGAGCAGCCGATGCCGCTCCGCGCATACCCCTCGTGCGAGCGGTGCCAATGAGCTGTGAAGGAGCGGGTGAGTCGGGCATGGAGTCCTCGCTTTCGTCGGTGTCTGAGATGTCTCCATCGCGGGTCGGCCTCTTCCGGTTCGCGCCAGCCGTGCGCTTGTATAATCGACTATCTTCGACATCTTCGACGGCGCCAGGCAGGACGGAGGAAACGATGAGTGTGCGGATGGTACGCTGTCGCTCTTTGAGATCGGGCAGTTGCGGGCCGCCTCTTCTGTTGATTGACCGCTTCTGGCGTCGTTGCTCCCGAGAAAAGACCATCTCGTTTCGCTCCAGGTCGGCCTCGCTGAGCTCGTACATGTATGGCGCGTACTCTTTCGCCTGCTGCTGTGGTCGAAAAACGCTGGGCAGCGGGGTTTGCAGAAACGCCGACACGAGGTCCGAGTCTTCAATGGGTCGTCCGTCGAAGGGATATCCTACGCTGTACAAGCTCTTTGTGAACAGTTGCGTCTGTTCCCTGATGCAGTGGGCGATTGCTGTGGTGAATTCACCGGACAGCGACAGGTCGCGAGCCATGCTGATGGCAAAGTCCTCGGGCGAATTGTTCGGGTTGTTGATCTCCCACTCAAATTGGTCCACCAAGGTATGTTGGCCGATGGTGATGTTCAGCTTGATGAGGACACGCATCTCGTCGTTCTTATAGGCCGAATATGGCAGCTCTGGATCTAGTGCGTCCTCCTCTGAAAAGGCGAAGGGGTAGAAGTCGTTGAGCTGTTCGCGCATCTGCTGGACAACCTGGTCGAATATCGGCTGAGCATTGGGCTGTTTGAGACCCATGTCCTCGACGAGCTGGGCGGCAAACAACTCGACCGCCAAGAGGCGCTCGTGTAGATTCCAGGTAAACGTGTCCCGCAGCTTCACCTTGTCCCATTCCACCTCCAGCCGAAGCGGAACCAGCTCTTCGTGCTGCTCTGCCTGCTTCAACATGTCTTTGCGGGAAAACTTGAAAGCCGGCGTTGTCCGTCGGCCCGGTCGAGACTTTTGCGAGGGATAGATGATGCGCGAGGCCTGCTGGTGGTTCTCGGTGTAGCCATTTCCGAATCCGCTGTATCCTTCACCGTAGAGCCGACTGGGGGGGAACCATGGCTTGTAATCGGTTCGAATCATGCGATACTCGTGAATCTTGTCACGCATCTCCTGCGACGACTTGCGCGTCTGGTTAAGCTGCTCGCCGAGGGCGGCGGCGGCAACGGCATCGGACATGGTGTACCGCTCAACCACGAGTCTCTGGAACGATTCCCTGGTCCTCACGGGGATTTCTGCCGGGACGGAGCCTCGCGCCGCCTCCTTCTCGGCTCCTGCTGGGACGGAGGCCGCAGACGTCGCGATGGGCGACGCGCCCGTCGCAGGCGCCGATGCGGCTGGCTGGGACGCCATGACGGCGATTGCAGGCGCGGCGCGCGCAAACGATGTCGCCGCGACGATGCGGCAGCGCGGAAAAGTCGAATCAGACGCCTGGCGGCCGCGGGCGAACGCCGTGCTGGAGCCGTGCTGCGTTGCTGGAGGGAGGGAGTTGTACGAGACGAGAAGGCGATGCAGAGGGCGATGCAGAGGGCGATGCAGAGGGCGATGGCTGGGCGATGCCTTAGTGTCGGAATGCGGAACGGCTTGGGGGAAGGGTCGTTTCGTGCTTCGTTTTTGGAAGCTGGAAACGGCAGCCTCCTCCTATTGCTTGGCTTGAGTCGTAGCCGGAGCGGAAGGCTGACGGTAGGGGTTGAAGTGGTTGATGTGGGTGGATATGTGGGTTTGTGGTTGATGTGGGTTGGCGTCGGTCGATCATGTACATGTACGGAGTACCTTGTGCCCGGTGGACATGTCTGCCATTGATGGGTACCGAGACCCGAGCGTGCCTGAGACCGGCACAAGCCCAATCCAGATGGCCGAGCGGAGCGCAACTGGTGCAGTACAGGGTAGGCAGCTGGGACGAATGGGAATAATGTAACAACAGCACCGTTGTGATGAGGTGAACGAGGTAACGGAAATATCGTCAGCGGTGCCACACCCTCTTCCAGCCTCTTCCAGGTGTGTTCTCGGCGTCAGGCATCAGGAACGGGCATCGGGAACGGGGGGGAGGAAAGGGGGAGGGAAGGGGGGGGGGGGGACGTCTGCTCGCGATGGATGATGATGATGATGCCTTGTGCTGCCCGCGGTGGAGCAGAAGAGGGCGAAGAGGCTCGCACAAAGACAGAAACCAGAAACGACAGCAACGACAGGAACTGGTCAGGGCCAAGCCTCGCCCCTCTTTTTCCAACCTCAGCGTCTTTATTGTGCTTGTACTTTGTACTCCGAATCTTCCTCACATCGTCTCACAACTCGCAACTCCGCTAACGCAGCTGTTTTTCCCACCATCTCCTCCCTCCCCAACCACAGCCCGTTGCTCGTTGCCCGTTGCCCGTCCCCGAAGCCCAATCTGCCCATCATGTCGGATGAAAAGGACGCTGTCGGTATGTGCTTGACCATTTTCTGAAAATTGCACTACTTGTCATGCTCTGGACATGGACATGGTCGCCAGTTCATCCCGTGTCGCCCGCAAAACCTGCCCCTCTATCCTGCGCACACAAACCACAAACACCAGGCCAATCACTCGATTACCCCGCCATGGCCTGCGTGAAACTGTGCGCGATGCCGCACAAAGAGGAAGTGGCACCATCAATTTGCAGCTAGGGCGAACAAGGCACACGACGACGACCAAGCAAGGCCTGATTCCAATAATTGATATGACCACGGCGTCATTCCTGGCACCTGCTAACATGGCATTCAGATTACTCCCTCAACAACCCCGATACCTTGACCAAGTACAAGACTGCGGGTCAAATTTCCGAAAAGGTTCTCGCCGAGGTCGCCAAGCTGTGCGTCCCTGGCGCAAAGATTGTCGAGGTATGCCAGAAGGGCGATAAGTTTATGGAAGAGGAGGTAGCCAAGGTCTACCGAGGAAAGAAGATTACCAAGGGTACGTCAATTTGACATGCTACCAAAAAAAAAAAAAAAACAAAAAAAATCTCGAGTACGAAAACCGTACGGTTTGCTGATGCAGAATATTTTGACAGGCTTTTCCCATCCCACAACCATTTCGCCTGCTTCCTATGTCACCCCCTACACCCCCTTGACCACTGATGAGTCTGAGGCTGCTCTAGAAATCCAGCCCGACGAGCCCATAAAGATCCAGCTCGGCGCTCAGATCGATGGCTTCGGTGCCATTGTCTGCGACACCATCTTGGCTCGGCCTGCTGACCAAAAGGATGAAGTTATCACTGGCCGCTCGGCTGATCTCATCCTGGCCAACTACTATGCCAACGAGCTGCTCCTACGATTGATGATGCCCCCCGGGCTGCTTGCCCAGGGAACAGGCGAGGAGAAGGCAAAGGCTGCCGCGCAAAAGCCACCCTCGCAAGCCAGGATGACCTCTCTGCTGGAGAAGGTTTGCGAAAGCTACGAATGCAACCTTGTCGAGGGCACTACTTCATGGCTCTTCGACCGGAACGAGATTGAGAGCAGCAAGAAAATTGTTCTTGCTCCCCAGGAGGGAGGAAAAGGCGACGGCGTTCCCGGCACCTCCGAGGTCTGGGGTGTGGAGATGGGTGTCTCTTTGGGCTCAGGAAAGTGCAAGACCTTGGATGGACGTGCTACTCTGCACCGTCGCACTACCCAAACCTACGGCCTGAAGCGTCCTACTTCCCGCAAGATCCTGTCCGAGGTTCAGAAGAAGTTTGGTACATTCCCCTTCAGCTTAAGACAGCTCGAGGACGAGCGGGATGCCAAATCTGGCGTTGTCGAATGCGTGCGCGGCAACGTTTTCCGCCAATACGAGCTTGCCGGCGACAAGGACAATGCCCCTGTTGCCCGTTTGCTGACCACCGTCGGTAAGTTAATGACGCCCCGCAATAGCTGAAGGAAGAAGAAATGGCAGGAATTGACCTATTTCTGCGATAGCCATCACCAAGAACGGCATCACCAAGTTGGCCAGTGCTCCTGCGCTGGATCTGAGCAAGGTCAAGTCTGACAAGAAGATCACTGATGAGGAGATTCTCAAGATGCTGGATCAGCCTCTCTCCAGAAACACAGGGAAGAAGGGCAAGAGCAAGAGCAAGAAGAAGAAGTCGGTCAAAAAGGCAGCTGCCGCCCAGGCATCCGACGATGATTCTGATGATTCCGACGAGTAAGCACGGAGAGAGAATTGGGATGGCCCGGTTCATGTCTAGAGGAAGTCTGTTTTAATCTTCTTACTTTTTCTTCTGAACCCGTGGCAGTCGAAGAAGAGATATACGCAAAAAATTGGGAAAAGGAAGAAGGAGAAGAGCGTTCACCTCGGCACAGGCACCCGGTACAAGATTGGGGACATACGCTGGCTACGAAACGGTGAGATGGCATGTTCACCTGGGCGAAATCCATCTTTGCACGCATAGCTTGGTCCAAATTGTGTTTGTACCCCCCCCTTCCAGCAGGTGGCAGAAATGGCGGCACTTTCTGACAAGGCCACTGCTGGGCCGTAGTAGAGAGGAGAAATCCAGGCACAGCATTCGGTAAAGGCCAGGAAGGCAAGGCATATAGAGAGTGAATTACAGTCCCCCCAACTCTGCACGTGTCGTGATAGGCGGGCCAAGCATTCCTGGCGCTTGCGTGACCATGTCAGTGGTGTTTGACGATCGGAACGTGTACTGTGCAAGTGATGTGTGAATGACGAGTGATGAGTGACAAAGGAAGGAGACCAGGCAAAGAAAGAGACACTTGGGAGCGCATCTATTACACACTTTTCCGGAGGGGGGACAAGGAAAGGAGAGGAGGAGACAAGGAGGCATGAGACGACATGGACGACTTGGACGACATGATCCGTTTTCTTTCGCCAACGGTTTTGTTGCCGTTCGAATCCGGGACGAGTAACAACAAAGCGCAGCGTTGCGATGGCGGAGCGAGCAATTGACAAGCCGGAATGGACAACAAGTGATGAGCAGGGAGCGAATCGAATGGTGGGTGATTGTGGTGGGTGATTGTGGTGGTGGTGGTGGTGGTCGGTCCATCGACCGGATCAATGCTTAAGAGCGAGAGGGAGAGGAAGAGGGTCAACGGGTCTGTGTCTGGCCTTCTGCAGAATTCCTTTGCAAAGCGCTGAGGGCAGGCTTGCATGCGTTGCGAGGTTGCGAGGCTGCGAGAGGAGGTCGAAGGTATCCGTGTATTGGTGGTGGCGGTGGTTGTGGTGTATTGGCAGACATTGATTGATGGAGTGATTGACAATGCAATTTCCGGTCTGGTCTGGCCTGGCCTGGCCTGGCCTGGTCTGGTATTTGTCTGGCAGTCTGACTGACTACCTGGATGGATGG
This sequence comes from Balansia obtecta B249, assembly GCA_000709145.1. NCBI lineage: Eukaryota > Fungi > Ascomycota > Sordariomycetes > Hypocreales > Clavicipitaceae > Balansia > Balansia obtecta. The sequence goes on from JFZS01000153.1 coordinate 6,808, forward strand.
ATGGACGGATGGACGGATGGATGGATGGACGGATGGACGGATGAATGGACGGACGGATGGATTGATGGTGAACATGGAGGAGTCGGGCAGGAGACGACGCTGTGACGCTGTGACGCTGTGACTCAGTAACGCCGTGACGCCGTGACGCCGTGCAGGTGGTGCAAGGTGGCGCGAGGTGGTGCGGTGCACCCACTGACTGTATGCTGCCCGCTAGCACCCACCTGGGCAGTCTGGTCGAGACACTGTGTCGCCCGTGCCGGCAGGTTTTCCTGGGCTGCCCTGGGGCCTCCCTGGGGGCGTTCCTGGGGCTCCCGGGGGGGGGGCTCGTCCGTCCGTCCACTCCAACCACCACTCCAACCACCACTCCAACCACCCAACCACCCAACCACGCGCTGCAGCGCACACAGCCTGGTTGCTCCAGCGTCCCTCCAGATCCATGGTCCCCGGCCCGCGACAGCTCGAGTGCCTGCTCCTCGCTCCTCAAACCCTTCTTGCGCCACCTCACCCTTCCAAACCGCGTCAAATGCACCGAAAAGGCGCGATTCGGTAACTGCAATCTATGCTGCAGCTCGAGAAACAAGTAAGCCCGGTTCAGGCCCTCCCTCCCGCCGCCGTTCTGCTCCTCCTTCACTGACACCATCTGTTGCCCAGGCTTGCGTAGGTGCGTAGGTGCGTCGAGCCCCTGCCAGTCCGACCACCCAGGGGGGGGTGGCTTCGTGTTGAAGAGCACCAAAGCTATGCTGGAGAGGCGAGTGCTGTCAAGGACGACGAAAGAGAAATCCTGAGGAATTGGGGTCACCGGCCAAGGCATGACCATGATATCGTCAAACACAAGGGCCTCGCGGTCGGCCTCGCGATTTTCGAGCCCGGCGCAACAGACAAATGGAAAGGATACCAACCGATCGCTGGATGCGGCAAAGGGCTCTGTCAACGAAGCATCGCGGTCGTTTATGCAGAAATGGTTGGAACCCTCGGTCCAGTGCAAGCCTAGCTCTGAAGAGGCAGGCTTGATGCGCTACGGAGTGCTGGAAAACATGGCACCATTGGGGACCTTGCCCAAGGCGAAGAAGGCTACGGGGGAGACTGCGCAACCTATACGGAAAATCATACTCAAGACACCTGGTATGAACGCGGCGAGACGCGCAGCCGAGCGGGGGAACGTTGTCAAAAATGAAGCCAAAGATGAGCCGCCAGCAATGACCATGTCGCCTCCGACATCACCGCTGTGCGCCTCGGCACCTACAGCCAAGAGGAAGTCACTTGCGGAAAAGCCAGGAGATGAAGAAGCCGAAGACGAGGAGCATGACCCCAAAGGGATGACAGGGCGCAGACGGTCCCGCCGAGTGACCCTCTCTGCGACGAGGACAGCAACGACACCGACGGCAGGAGCAGGAGGAGCAGGAGCAGGAGGAGCAGGAGCAGGAGGAGCAGCAGCAGGAGCAGCAGGAGCAGGAGCAGGAGCAGGAGCAGGAGCAGGAGCATCGCCACCACCACCACCACCACCACCACCACCACCATGTTCAACGTCAACAACAACGCAGAAGCATCCGACTGATGAACGCAAACGGAGCTCCACAAGCATCATACTGAAGCCGACGACGCCCAAACGACAGACGGGATCCGAGCCGGATCAGCACGGATTGACGGACAAGATTGTCGCGGCAGCGGTGGATGAAGCACTGAAGCACTATCGGTACCCAACTGCTTGGGCTCTCAGAACGCTCTATGACGAGAAGAGCCATGACCCAGAATTTGTGGCCATGATTGAGGATGTGTTTACCCAAACGGCAGACCAGGAGACGCTGGAAAGGTTTTGCGGGCTAATGGAAGAGAGGAAGCGCCAAGGCAAGAAAGACAACCGTGGATACCATCACTTTGTGCCTCCTGCCAGCAGCAGCAGCGGCAGCAGCGGCAGCAGTTCTACGCCTCATAAACCGATAGCCGCGCCGTATGCGGGCTTGATCCACGAAGCTGAGGATCTACCTCGGGGGATGGAGCGACGGGCGGCCAAGAAGGCCAAATTGTCGCACGGAAACACCATCAAGGCTGTGGGCACGACCTCTGCGACGACTCCTCGTCGGAAAGGGGCCGACGGCGATGCTTGGGGCTCTGCAGGGATGGTCAAGGTGAGGACACCGGGCTCGCGGAAACGCGCCCGGCGAGACTCTGGATCGAGCGACTCGTCTCTATCTACGACGTTGAGCCTGTCGTCGCCCGAGGCCAGGACGACGAGCAGCCTCCACCCCCAAGGTGGCTCGACGGCACACCGCAGGGCAGGTGAAGGAATCACGGCGCTGGGCAGACCACGACGGGCGACTGCGGCGAACACGGCGGTGACCTCTGCGACCTCTGCGTCGACCACGACGACCGCGACGACCGCGACGACCACGACGACTACCGCGACCACTGCGGCCGCTGCCTCAGGCGCTGCGCCGTCCCCCCCGGCGCATTCCTCCTCCTCCTCCGCCGCCAGGTCCGCTGGAGCCAAGTCCCAGACTGCGCCAAGGCCCCAGCCAATCAAGACCCGCGGCAAATCAGTCGCCTCCAGCAAACAGGTCGTGTCCAACTCGTCCCGGTCAAACTCTCCCACCCATCGATACGCAAGTCGCTCTCGCACCTTCAAACCTTCCTCTGCTCCGTCTCTGCCTGATGATGCCAGCATGCCAGGCCGCATCTCCGCCGCAGAGCTGTTCCCCGACTTGAACCCCAAGCGCGCAGAGAAAACAGCTTTGGTGTCCGCCAACCCGGACGGCCACGCCATCACTCAGGCTCGTATGCCCGAGGAGCAGCATGAGGAGCATGAGGAGCATGAGGGGCATGAGGAGCATGAGCATGCACTCTGGGACCGCCGACGGGAGGCGCAGAAGGTGACCAACGGTGTTTGCGCGCAGGAGAGTTCTGTCCGAGTGCCTGAAGCCGAGCGAGAGACGACGCCGGTGAGGAGGACGAGGCGGACTCGCCAGTCTCTCGCGGCCACCGTCACCACGCGCGCTACTCGCTCTGCCAGCAAGCGCCCGAATGATGAAGCGGACAGGAACCCCTCGCCGATAGCTTTATCCCTGGCAGAAGATGGAAACTCATCCGTTGGATCCCGAGCAGCGACTCCAACGTCTTTGCGGCCGGCTAAGAGGCAGAAGACGGGTCTACGCATCAAGTTATCGTAAGTGTCCTGAGCTGTTCTCCTTTGACGAATAAGCATCGTCAAATTTGATAGCACCACGCCCTCGATAATTCCCTACCTTTGCATCACTCACTCTGAAATCAAGATGACGTTGTGAAGGCGCACACGTTGATTCGTTGCCTAGTGGCAAGGAGGAGAAGGCAAGGGGGGGGGTTCCCTCCTCTTCATTCACCTTTCACTAAGGGCTTTGGGGAGCCATAGAATGCATAGACACATATACACACACATACACACACATACACACACACACACACACACACACGCACACACACACACACACACACACACACACACCGGGGCCAGCGTGAAGAACAAACCATTGCTTTCATTCCCTGTAGTTTGGAAACTTACTCTTCATCTCTCTCTCAGACCGGTCAAAAAGAAAGGCGGCACCGCGGCGGGTGTGCCTCGATTAGTGAAGGAGACAAATTCTGCGGCTCCAAATGGCAGCACCGCCAAGGATCCGGTAAGTCGCTCATATGTCCTCCTTTTGCAGAGTATGAGAGGATGTCTTGAGCATGAGGAAAGGAACTGCTCCATGCTCACCCCGTGCCGTGTTTATTTATTCTTCTCCGTCAAGCCCGAGGCGGGAGGAAGAGGGCAAAGCAGGAGGTTGTCGGGCAAGAAGTCAAGAGTCAAAGTGAGAGTGAGGCGTGTCTTCGGCCTCATCTGTCACCTGTGCCATGTTGGGGGCCGCCTGGTGCTGCTCTCGACTTTCACCCGTCTGTTTCCCTCATTTTGACTCTTGACTTCATCCGACAACAGTCTGTTTGGGCATTGATTTGTCTCGAGACTTTTATCCATCCGTTTCCCTTTTCTCCGCTTGCCCCAATCCGACCCGGGTCACACCGCTGACCAGGATCATCACCATACCTGATCAATTTGCCGGTGGCTGCAGACAGTGGTGCAATGCCTGTGATTCTGTTTCGTCATATGTCCGAGTGGATGACGGGAAGTACAGGCATGCATGATTCATTCGGGACAATCAAGAATATTGCGCCTTTGTTGTTGATGCATGGCATGGCGACGATTGACAAGGACCACCAGAAACGTAGTGCAGCTAACAAGACGTTTTTTAGACGGCAGAGAACGACGAGAATTGCTCGGCTTGTGGAAACTCAGGAGATGTTGTCTGCTGCGATGGCTGCCCACGGTCCTTTCACTTCGAGTGTGTTGACATGGTGCAAGCTGAGGAGCTGCCTGACGAGTGGTACTGCAACGAGTGTCTCATCCGACGATTTCCTTCCCGTGTTCCGGTCCACAAGGGAATATTTGGTAGTGCTCTCAACAATCTGGAGAAGAGCATTCCGCGGGCATTCAGTCTGCCCAAACGCTTGCAGAATCGCTTCGAGGGTGTCAAGGCCGGCGACGACGGCGACTACGAAGAAGTCGTTGTCGTCACCAAGACCACCAAGTAAGTTGGATCTCCCCTGGCAATGTTTGGCTTTTCACGTACACGCACACACACACACACACACACACACACACACACACACACACACACAAGACATTTTTGTTTAACGTGAATATGCTAGGAGACGAAACGGCTACGATGAATTGCCAGACTTCTTCAGGCAGCGAGAAGATGGCCAAGCTGTACTGTGCCACGGTTGTCAGAAATCAGCAACGGACATCAGAGCCATTATCCCTTGCAGCATTTGCTCGTATTATTGGCACATTGATTGCCTTGATCCGCCGCTGGCCGTGCCACCCGTCTTGAAGACTTGGCGGTGTCCAGCACATGTTGATGATGTCCTGATCGAGGTCCCGGGTCTTGCTCCGGCTCATCGCTTCCGCAAAATCAAATCCGGCCAGGTCATCTCACCTGCGTTGAGTCGTGGGCTGAAAAACAATGGCCATATTGAGATTGACTGGGAAAACGAGGCAGAAGAGCCGGAGCGGTCCGGCTGGACTGATGTGCGCTCCTTTGGGCGATTATACAAGCTCCCAGCAAAGGGAGTAGTTCTGGACTTTATCGAACAGTAAGTGCATATGCATATTCCAGCACAACAAAACCAAATCTTGTCCAAGAGTCACTCTGTATACCCCGCATCCCACGTTTCTTTGTGCTCTCCGCATGAAACATTTATGACTGGTTCCTGGCTGACCATGCGCCCTCCCCCCCAACAGGTTACGAAACAAAGGGGCTGGATACGGGCCTCGTCAAGGCGAATCCAAGAGGATTCTCTGCCCGTTGACTCCACGTCAAGCTGACGCGGCAGGGCCGCTGCATGGCTCTTCTCTCGAGCGCAGCCTCGAGGAGATGCAAGTCGCGCTCAACATGGTTGGCCTGCAGCAAAGTCGCTCAGACGGCATTGAGCAATTGATGTGTGCCCTCCTTGCCTCGGCCGATGACAAGGTACTGTCGCTCATGGCCAAGAGCAACGCTGACAACATCGCGCGCAACCAGCTCACGGGGACTGACCGCCTCGGGCTGCGCGCTATGCTCAGCCAGATGGAGGCCATGAGTGAGCGCATCAGACAGGCGCTGGGAGAGGGTGAACAAGAGGAAGCACCTCGTCTCACGCCGGCGCCGGCAAGCATCAAGCCAGAAATGAGCTCGCCCGTGATGGAGCCATATGGCCTGAGCAGCCTTGATCATGCCAAGGTGGACCAGATACCACCCGTCACGGAACCGACGCCCCCATCGACTGTCGATCATGCCGAGGGTTCCATGGATCTCGACTAAAGGGAAGTGGTTTTGTTTCAGAACATGCGCCATTGGGAACCGATGAAGCCCCTCTCTCTTTCTCTTCTCTCTCGACTTTGCCGAACCCAAAAGGTCATAATACAACATTCCAGCCTCTCATGTTTTCTTCATCCCATCCATACATGACCACTGCCGAGAGCCCTTTCCCGCCGCCGCCACCACCACCCTCCTCCCCCCCCCCTCCCCCCTTCCCCCCATTCCTACAAGACATCCGCCCAGCCCCATCCACCGCGGTCCGTTGACTTGATCATCCTGACCCTTCTTCCTCCTTTCACACAACGAGTATACCAAGCACATTTACGTTCCTGTCCCTCTGTAAAAGATTATTCCCCATTTTCCTTGCCCAGATCACTTGACTACACCCACAAGCCCTTTTCTCTCTCTCTCTCTTTTTGAAACCCTTTCATGGCTTCGGTTCAGGCGGTGTACTTTTTTTTTTTTTTTTCCATACGACACGATTAAGAGGCAAGGAAAGGAAAAGAGGGGCATTGTTTTTTATTCTGCCCCTATTATGTAAAGGCTCGACTTATCTTTTTGTATTTTTTATCTTCCCTTTCTCTGTCTGGGGTCAAGACAAACAAGCGGGTTAGAGGATGCCAAGGATAAATCCCATAGGTGCATGTTAGCGTATAATGAAGATTTCTTTTTTCTTTTTCATCCATTCACGTACTTGTTGTGGGTCACACATGCGACGGGGTCGAATTCTTACGGACTAAACGGATGCCGAGCACGGGGGAACGTACCATGCGCGACAGGCACACATTCAAGCAGCATCATGTAATAGTAATCAAGCAGTACGAATTAGACGTGATGCAAAAACTAAGGGCTGCAGATATGGATACAGGAGCATACTGGGTAAATGAACCGGACGTTTCATTTTTAAACTGATTTTTTTTATTTTTATTTTTTTCGGCTCCTGGCACAATATAGATGGGCGGTTCCTGCAAGACTTGGTAGGTTTCCGGTGGTGGTGCTGAATGGGAGAGCCGGCCCGCCACATTCAGATGCTCCCTTTGAAGGACGGAAGAGGGCGAAAGCCTTGCGCTCGGGTAGGTCGCTGGATTTTTATGAGATTTGGAAAATGAGAGAGAGAGAGAGAGAGAGAGAGAGAGAGAGAAAATAGAGGGAAGCAAAAAAGAAAAAGAAGAAAAATCAGAACATTTAAAAGAGCAAAAAAAAAAAAAGCAGAGATGCAGTCATCATTTCAGTGGCCGTCAAGAACAACAACAGTCTTGTTTTAGTTGCACCATGCCATCTCCACGATGCCCGGCGTATAGTTCTACCAATGTTGCCGTCCCTAACTCCCAACATACAGCTGTTCTGTTCGCCTCCTCAAGCAAGCCAGTTGTCGTGAAGCAATGCCCTGATGCAAAAAAAGGCTTATCAATTCATACACAACGAAAGCCGCGTTGCTCACTGCTGCCGCTGCATCCTACGCCCCATTTTTGGTGTTCATCATACCGGAATACTTCATCTCTGCATGCCGAGGGGAATAGATCAGCAGGTGCTTCAGGCGGAGGGGAGTGGCGGGGGGGGGGAAGGGAAAAAAAGTTTCACTGAGGGAGATAAGAACGTACGCGGCCACCTCGACGGCTGTTGACTGGCTCCTGCTGCATATATCCCATGCCTTGCATGCCACCCATGTTCCCATATCCGTACCCTGCTCCAAAACTGGGAGGCGTATATGCGGGCTGTCCTGCAGGCATCTGAGGCATATGTGATGCTGGAGGCTGAATCGGGCTTCCGTTGGCCATGTTGTGTTGGCGGTACTGCTCAACTGCGGGAGAAGGGGCGCCATATGTTCCGTATGGTGGTTGCATTGCGGGAAAGCTGTAACCAATGGGCGGCGCACCCCTGCTCATCATGCCTTGCTGGTACTGGAGTTGAGGGATATTGACTGGTGGTGCCATGCCCCCTGCTTGGGGGTTGTACATGATACCCTGTGCATACTGCTGGAATGCTGCTACGTTGGCGTCAGCATTATCGCCTCTCTGATTGGCATAGCCTGCATCAAAGCCTCCTCCTGCATTCGACTGCGCATTGATTTGGCCATAGAAAGACTTGTTGCTCTGGTTGCCGCCGCCGCCGCCACCACCACCACCACCACTACCACCACCACCACCGCCGCCGCCGCCGCCAGCGGTAGATTGGCCACTCTGCGCATGCTGTCCATTCATCATGCCGTTGCTTGCTTGCCTGGATGAAGGCCGCGGCCGGCTTTCAGAATTACTGCCAGTTTCTCGGCCTGGGACATTTCGAGTTGACAATCCAACCTCATCCATCAATCGCTTGTAGCCCTGATTCGACTGGACCTTCATTCTAATCAGGACATTCTTGACATTCTCCACCACTTGAGCTCGCAGTTTCTCATCGTAAAAGGGCGTCGTGATGACCTTGAAGATTAGTGTGGCGCCGCATCCAGGATCTTGAAGAATCGACTCTAGAATTTGATCGTTCGGTGAGAAGAAAAGCGCCCTGAACAGAATTTCCCTCGCATCGGACTCGACCTTCTGGTTAACAACTTTGAGAACTGTCAGGTAGGCCACCTTGTGGGTGCATAAATGGACGAGGTAAGGAACCAAGCGAGGTGAGAGAACGGTACGTCGCTTGGGGAACGTGCATGTGTCCAAAAACCAGGTTAGAAGTAAAGCACCGTTGGCGTTGGTGGCCAATTGAACACTGTGCAGGGCAATGGCCGCAGCCAGCATCTTTTGCTGTTGCTGGGTAGAATGATGGCTTTCCAGGCACGCTCTCATAGCCCTGGCACCGAACCGGCCTTGGGCAATCTCCCACATACGGCTCAGCATTGCCTCAAAGATGAAGTCATTGAATGGCGCCCCAAACTTCAAGCACCCCTGCAGCACGTAGTTTCCATATTGATCTAGAAATAGCGGCACAGTGTAGGGTCTGAGGTGCTCGACAATCACGGACAATTGTTGAGGAGTCTTGCAAACGTCAATAATTTTCTGCGCTGCCCACGTACCGTTCTTGTGTATGCCAATCTCGGCCATATGGGGGGCAATTTCAGCTAACATGGCGTCCCGGACCTGCTCAGAGCAGTGCTCAAACAATTTCTGGACAACCGTATTGCCGAGGTAGTCCGATGATAACTCCGCGATTTCGGGGAGCATATCCAAGGCAATGGTCTCAATCTCTGGTTGCGAGAGCAACTGGTTATCGATACGCTTGCGGATATCCCTCAGCTTCGGAGCGTCATGAACTCTGGTGTGAGAGGGCTCACGGATAGCAGGAATTTCTTCCTCGTAGCTCGTGAATTGGATGGCGGACCGAACATTTCGGGATATGACGGCCTTGTCCTCCTCTGTTGCCCCGAATTGCTCTACAATTTCCACTATGTCCTCTGGCATATCTGCCAGAGGCGGTACTGTTGGAGTGACCGAGCCCAGGTTCGTACCAGCAACACCATCCATTAGCGCCACTGCACTCGAACTGTAAGCGTTGTCCTGGCCTTTCGAGAGCGGGTCAGGGCTGGGCGAGGGATAGATTCCATCGTGGCCTGGAGTATTGGACGCAGAGGGGGGCTTCGCAAAGTTGATGCGAATAGGTCCTGCCCCCGGGAAAATTTCTTTGCCGTTCATTGAAGCTTTGGCAGCAACCGAGCTCTCGACTCTCTCGAAATTGACGAAGCCACAGTTCTTATGTGTGAGCACACGAGCAGACAGAATTGGGCCGTGAGACTTGAACATCTCGACCAGCGTAGACGTTGTTGTTGATGTTGGTATGCCGCCAAGCCAAAGGGCGCTGGTGGGACCTTCGAGGCCCTGTTCTTCTGCGCTCAGAAGACCGGCATTGCGACTGCTCGACCTTCCAAGGGTCATGCCGCTCATTGTTTGGGGGAGATCATCAAATTCTTTTTCGTCTTGCAAACGGACTTCAGCCGGGGTAATTGAGGTTGGAATGCCAGCATTAAGAGTCCGCATGGTCTCGAGGACGCCCGCAGTTGTACGCGCCCGAGGGCGAGTGTTGTTGATAAAAGCCTGAACGGCCAGGTTGTGATTATGGATGGCTGCGTTTGTTGCCGCAAGCTGATCTTTGAGTGCATCATACTGACTTTCGATGGGGACATTACCAGCGGGAGCGTCGTACTCGTCTTCGTATCTGTCTTTGTTGTTGACTGAATACGAGCGGAAACGGCTTGCCTGGTTACTATAGTCGTAGTAAGGCGTAGCCAGCTGAGCTCGAGAAGGCTGAGGAGTCGATTCGGCCAAACCAAGGTAATCCAAAGTTCGCATGTGCACGTCAGAATCTCCGCCCCCTTCCTTGGAGAATTGAGACTGCGAGGGAGAGCTGGGTCCGTTGGACCCAACGCTCGCAATACTGGCCAAGGTTGAACCACGTTCACGGCCAACGCCAGCCGGATTCCAGCTACTGAATATGGACGGGCCGAATGGAGAGCCCGATGCCGGCATCGTGTTGAAGGGACTGCGTTGCGGCATGGAGCCTGCACGAAGACGTGAGAGAAGGGCCGAGCCACCAGGAGCGCTGTCAGGCTGGTCGAGGCTTGGCGACGGTGATTTCCCGAAAGGACTCTGAGACGGTGTGGCTCTTGCAGATTTGGCGGCCAGGTTGTGGACGTTGAGCAATCCGTTCATGGGACCTCCAGGCAACCTGGACGGAACAGTGCCCGCTCGAGCTCTCCGAGTCTGAGGCATGCTGTCTGGCACCGGAAGCTGGCCAAAGTCAGGGAATCCGTCGGTTGGCGATTCAGGTATGTTTTCTCGAAGAGGAGTCGAGTTGCCACTAGTGGGCGGGCCTCCCCAAGGGTTCAGGGGAAGACCTGAAATCCCCTCTTGTGCTTGGATCTCGCGAGCTCTATTCGGTTGGTTAGAAAACGGAACCAACTAGCAGAACACATCGATGAAGGAGAGAAAAGGCACGGAAGGGCTTTGGGTAAGTTCAAGGAAACAAGAAGTACATAATCAAGAAGTTTAGCGGGGATAACGCTGGAAAATACGTTGAAAGCCTCCCCGGGATGCCGCCACAAACCTTTTTGAGAATAGCCTGCTGGATCCAGCCATTTCGTGCGATGGAGAACCTGCCCCTGATCGCGTGTTGCCCGCCATTATACCACCTGGAAGTCCGAAAGGAGATCTATTGCTCGAGATTGACGCATCGACCGGCGAGTTGCTGCTGCCGGGTGACTGGGATCGACCAATTTGAGAAGGAAAAGGCTGGGACGGAAAGCCTGGTGCCATATGATCTGATCTGGACATTGACATTATCAATTACCTGACTGACCTCATGACCTGAGGTACAGTAGACAGCCTGGTGACGGTATATGAATAATTATTGTTCTCTGATTGACTTGCCAGACGCGTGACGAGACGGAATGGTGTAAAATGAAGCTACAGCCGTGTTGCTTTAATAGTGATTTTCGTATTCTGTATTTCTCTTGTTCTTGTTCTTTTTCTTTTTCTTCCCCTCGTGGGAGTAGATCGAGGCACACAGAGGCCAAAATTCGACTTGCTCCAGCGACCGATCAAGGGGGAGGAGGCTAAAAAAAAAAAAAAAAGGACTGAAAGGGGGCGGAAAAGGCACACAAGAATATAGTAAGACACCAGATGGTTCAGTAGCCAGGTATTACAAAAGAATACTTGTGACAACAAACCCAATCGAGCGAGACTACCGAGACTCAATCCTGAGACCGAACAACAGAAAAAGTAGAGGGTGCGCAGGAGCTCGTAGAACAGCAGACGATGGTCGGCCGGGCTGCTTTCCGCACAGGACTAGCGACGTCTGGTGATGGGTTGGTGCCGGGTTGGCAGCGACGTCTCGAGTTGAGGCTGCGAGAGGTGAGCGCACGAAGTAGGCTGCCGGGGCGAAACGGTCCGTTCGGAATGGTGATCTCGGCGACGGGAGCGGGGCTGCCACGAGGACAAGGAAGTGAGGCAGAAGTAAAAGAGTAAAAGAATCAATATACAGGCCTCATTTGGGAGGATAGAGGATTGGGCGGTGGGGGGGGAGCCGGAGGGGAGGAGAGGGAGGATGGCGGGTGAGGAAGAGAAAGAGGAAAAGGGAAAGGGAAAATAGAGGCTGATGGTGATGGGACTAGGCAAGCAAGCAGAAACTCGAGCAATGGATACTTCTGGGGTTTGTGGAGGGGGAGGACGGGAGGCCCAGTGCGAGCGAGGCCAGGGAATGGATGAATGGATGACTACGGACTACGGGACCGAGAGTCACAGGCCCGGCTGGCTGCCAGGCTCTGGACTGAGCCAAGCGGCACGCACAGGCGGCAAGTGCTCCCCTTACTGGCTGGCGGGCTGGCGAGCAGTTCTGCTGGAATGGTGCACCGTCAGTGGGCGGTGGGAGAGGGTACACCCACTGTACATAGTTGGCAGTTGGCAGTTGACAGTTGACAGTTGGGCAGTTGGCAGTTGGCAGTTGGCAGTTGTGCAGCTTGGTTGCTACAGCTGCCACTTGAATCAGTGCCGCCGCAGTACGGGCTGATGACGACGACCTGGCTCCCGCCAAGTGCCGGGGGGGTTCTCACATAATAGACAGCAGCACATCACAGGCAAAAGACAAGGCAAATCGAAAGCAATGAGCCTGCTCCGGATCCGATCCCATCTGACAATCGGATTGGATAGCCACTTCCTTACTCACGTCACGTCACGTCTCGTTTCATCTCGTCTCGTCTCATCTTTTGCTCGCGAGGTTGCGCTGTAGAAGTGTGGAAGATGAAAACGACTTTCTCCGTGAGTCGGGCCAGCGGTGCGCAAGGTGATTCCTGGCGTAGCGGCCCCCACCGTAGCTGGCACCTGGCTGGCACCTGGTTGGCACTCGGCTGGACTGGGCTCTTTCTTTCTTGCCCAAGTAAGGACGCGCCTGGGCCGGCAGCTTTTAAAGTTGGACCTGCCTGCTCAACCGACCTCGCGGCAAGCGCCAAGTACTGTACATACAAGCTCCCGCGGCATCCGTCTGGTCCGTGCTTAAAGTGCTCTTCTCCTGTGGAAGGCAGGAGGGAGGGAGATGTTAGCAACAAAAGCTTCGTTTCATGGGATTCCTGCATGATCGATATCAATATCGACATCGGCATCAACCATTTTCTCCAGTACAGGCAGACCACCAACTTCTTGTCTGGCTAGGGCTAAGAAGAGACAACCCTCATCTGCGTTGCCGTGGATGGATTGAGGAAAACAGCCCCCATGGATGGGGATGATGAATCTGGGCTCCATTGTGGACCGGCCATGCCAGCACGTCGGATGCACGAACTGGAGCAGAGTCGTCGATAGCATAACCATTGATTGGTACATCGGCGCTTTGATATTTGTCGATGGACTACACAGAGCAACAGGAAAACGTGATACGGAGCAGAAGCGCCATATGGATGACAGGGCCTATTGATTGGTGCCCTTGGTTTCTTTTACATTCCACCCCTTTCCAAATAACCTCACATTGCTGACAAGGCATGTTCAGGAAAAAAAAAAAAAAAAAAAAAAGTCATTTGCCCATCCTACGAGCAGAGAACGAGAAATAACAGACAGGCTGTGCCACATTGACGCGATCCTGTGCTGTGCTATTATGCGTACCTAGGTATGCACGTGCATTGAGCGCCCGCCAAGGACGACGAGGGCAAAGGCAAAACCTTATCCTGACAGTTGTTCGTCTCACGTCTCACAGTTCGCCTTACACATCTGAAACCACTCCGTACCGGTTCTTGATCTTTTCTTGCCGAGTTTCCCCCGTGCACCAGTCCATGGCATTGGCCACTCAGACGCCTCGGCAGCTCCATCTACCCTGTCATCCTATGGACCTTCAATCCAAGCTCGACCAAGCTTGACCACTTCAGGCAGTCTGCACGATACGATACGACGCGGAAGCCGGTATCACCAACATCTGCCTCTTGCTCACAGCCCAGCATATACAGCCCATCGCTAAGCTCGCACCTCCATCTCCAGCAGCAGCTTGGGCTACCAAACCTTGAAGACAATTCCCCCTCCCCAACTATCGCCGGCGCCGCAATGGCTTACGCTACGCTTGGAACCTTGGGCAACATTTCAGGGGTTCAGACCCATGCACATCACGCGAGTTGTGTCTAGCAGAAGAACGCTAACTTCTCCCAACTCTCCCGCCCTCGAAACCCCGGATCTGCCCCCCTTTGTCCTGCCATAACCTCTTTCACCACTCAGAAACCCCTCATGCGGGTGACAGATTCCGCAACAAATGCCGCCGAGCAATAGAGGGCAGATCTCATCGTGAAATTTGCTGTGCCCTTCCCTGCCCCTTGCCATGGTGACCATGACCGGTGTGATATGCCAGCTGGGTACAGACGTACTCTGTACTCTGTACTCCGTACCTCTCTCTGTACAGGATACTATTCTCGAATGCAACGCGCCAATCCGGCTCAGGTCACGGGAGAAACACCGCGTCCTCTTGTCCCGTTTGGCGATGCTCCCTTTTGACGCTCCCTCCCCTTAAATACCTGAATGGGCGACGGCAGGCTCCTCTAGCTGCGGACCTTGGTTCGGTATCCCTTCCACCTTGGCTCGGCAGCGGCTGGCTCGGAAAACCTGGCTCCAAGGGATGCTCCCTACTCCGCAAACGCTGACTCGTACAATCAACTCACTCGTCCACTTACTCGGACACATATGTCAGAAGATAGGGGGGGGAAAGGGGAGGGGGGGGGGGGCGGAGGACGACAACGCTACTACCCAACTAGTCTAGTCGGTCAAGTCCATGAGGCGAAGCAAACTTCTGCTCGAATGTACCACCCACCAGGGCAAATGTTACATGTTACCCAGTGCGGCATTTTGACTAATCCTCCCTTACAACAAGAACAAATAGAAAAGAAAAGAAATGAAAAGAAAAGAAAATCCGACTAAAATTTCTAGAGATGGAGCGTCTCCATGGCTGCAACTGCATCGTTTCGACCACGAGTCGACGTGCGCTACTTCCATGCCAGTGACACGATATACGCATCAATACGGAGTACATCCTGCCCCCATGCCGCAGCTTCGTCTCCCTTCCCCACCGCTTCAGAAGATATCTGGACCCTACGACATGTGAATACTGCACATTGAACCTCTCCAAAAGGAAAGGGCACCAAAACTTATAAGCCGCCCTCCTCACCAAGGATGTATGGTTTCATTTCCTAAACCCAAACGCCAGTATTTATCATGCCCCAACAGGAGGATCTGATGCAACGTCATTCTTTCTGCTTCCTGGAACCATGCCACCCGGATATTGAGACCCCCTGCCCCAGAACAGAGCCGTCATATATAACAACACAAGCCTCACCCCCCTCCCCCCCCCCCCCCCCCTCCTCTCCCCACCCCTCCGTAGCAACCGATAAAAATGAATGGGCTTCTACTTTGGATGCTTCTTGAACGCTAACAGCTCAGCTAGGCTTCCCAGGGGACATCCATGCTTCAAGAAATCGTGTGCCACCAGTTCATCAGCCGAGGCGCGACTCTTAACTTCGACACATAGACAGACTGACAAGAAGGCCTTAAGTTCCTTGCTGAGCTTTTCGGGCTTCTTGAGCCGAGGTGTTCCGTTGGTGGCAATCAGGTAGAGCGCCTTCAATGGCTCTTCGTTAAGATAGGGCGGTTCCGATTCAATCATTTCGATTGCCATGATGCCGAGAGACCAGACGTCGACCTTGGGGCCATACTCCTTTTGCTTGACGACTTCAGGCGCCATCCAATATGGCGTGCCCACCATGGTGGCTCGTTTCGATCTTGCATCAGTGAGCTTGGCACAGAAGCCGAAGTCGGCTGCAATCGTGTTAGAATTTCCCGCATATCTGTGGCACCGTAGACAAGATACTCACTAATCTTCACATTGCCGCGCGCGTCAAGAAGCACATTGTCACTCTTGATGTCTCTATGAATAATGCTCTGAGCATGAAGGTGCTGTAATCCCCGGCAAGTCTAGGCGAAAGGAAGGGACAAAGGAAAAAAAAAAAGACCACGGTCAGCATCTTGTCGTGCAATATCAGACATGAATATGTCAAACATACCTCGTTGCAAATAGTGGAAATCTGCTCTTCAGTCATGGGAGGATTGTTCTCGATTACGTCTGTGAGAGGACCGCCCTCCATGAACTCCATTACTACCCAAAGTTCCTGGTTGTTGTTCCTCAAAAAGGCGTCAACGAAATTGACAATGTTTCTGTGCTTGCTGTCCTTCATGACCATGATTTCGTTTACGATTAATTCCTTCCTCGGTTGGTGAGCCAGGTCCATCTGTTTGATAGCGACTTGCGCCCGCGCTCCTTGCTGTCGAAGGATCTCCCTTGCGATACCTTGAGCTGTTTCCTTGATTTTAGCAACGTAGACGGAGCCGGAGGCACCTTGTCCAATCTTCTTCTGTTTTGAGTACGACAGGTTGGGATCGTCTTTGGACACGGCCTCCTTGAGCTTCGCCATGACTTCATTTTCAGACATTGTAGACATGCGTACATCTTGCTTGCGTTCTGACGGTGATGGCTTTGCAGCAAGCGCGGCCTCGGCGATCTTGACTCCATCGGGTTGTTGTTGAGCTTGACTGGGCTTAGGGGCCACGTTAAGCGGCTTGACAGGTGCCGGCAGACGAGATGCAGCTTGGGCGGGCTTTGGCTGCCTGGACTGTGAGGTTTGTGTTCCGTTTGGATTTCTTTGTGCTGACGAGCCGTCGTTTCGGGGCAACCGTTGCGTCTGGCTCGCAGGATCTCGATAAGCACTGGAGCTTGATTGAGATCCTGGGGGGGGGCGAGACTGTGAAGTTGATGACGGAGGAGCGGGCGCGGGTCTCTGGGCGCGCAAGCCATTAGCTGGGCTACCAGATGGCTTCGGCGCTGGCGGCGCAGCCCTCGACGGATTGAAGCGATCCCCGGATGGCAGAGATGTAGAGCTGCCACCGTAGCCACCAATTTCTTGTTGTGCCAAAGGCAGCTTGTTCTTCGGCAGCGATGCGTTGTATGCTTCCAACTCCCTTCTTTCCCGCTCTTCCGCTTCTCGCTGTCGTTGCGCATCCAACTGCTTCCGTCGTTGCTCCTCCCTGAGAGCGTCTTGGGACATATAGTTGGGTGATGAATTCTGCGTCCGTTGACGCTGCTGCTGCTGCTGCTGCTGCTCTGCTGCTGTAGGACGCCTTGGAACACCACTGCTTGACTGAGGCGGTGTGGTGCTGAAACTGCGCTGAGTAGGAGTCGGAGGAGCTGGGCGAGGAGGGGCAATCGAGTTCATCGCACCTAATTGTTTGTGTTGCATGCCCCCTGGGGGGGTGGGTGTCATACTGGCATACTGATTTGGGTTTTCCGCCCTCTTGGCAAGATCAGTGTAGAAATCAAGTACCTCGAACACAGCCTGAGGGTTACGCTCGTAGTCCTCCTTGGTGATGGCGGAAGAATTGAGTAGTTTAGACCACTCAGGCGGCAAGCCAACGAATTCTCCCGTTTGGGGATCAAAACCGACATGCACAGCATGAGAAAAGTTGGTCGGGTTGCTTACACCTCCCATGCCCGGACAGGAGCCGTAGATGAAGTCAATCCATTCATACAGGTCATCGTCAGACTTGACCTTGATCTGAAGCGTTTTTGTTTGGCCATCGTCGTCTCCGGGGCTGTTGGAGATGCCGTCGGGCTTTCTCTTAATTTCGAAGATGGTGCCAGCAGCTTCTACCCTCCCGACATTGACTACGTCTTTCAAGTAGAGAGTGTACGACACCTTGCCACCCTCCGTTTTATGAAAGTCAAGACTCTCTTTTCGAAGAATCAAGTATTTTTGTTTCCAGGGCTGAATGAAATTTTTGCTCTCCTTGACAGACGCCCAGCCCTCCTTCTTCACCGCAACCCCTCCCATGCCGTCCATGTTGTTAGACTGCTGTCGGGCAATTGGTAGGGAGATTGTAGAGCTTGTGTAAATGGAACTCGCGGTGCTTCGAGTGGGAGAAATTGACATATTCGCCATACTGCCGGGCAGGTTAGCGCTTGGCGTCAAGTTGAGTTTCGGTCGGTCAGAAGGCGGTTTGGGAGCCGGCCCCGGGTTCATGAACTGGCCGGTAGAGTAGACGCTGAGATGATGTTAGCCTGAAATTAGACGCTAATGAGTCACGACGATGCTTTCTTTCAACAACACCCGTCATGGTGTTGAGGAAAAGCACGGGGATACAACGCAGATTATTTCGAGACTTTAAATAGCGAGACAAGTTTGCAACCCCAGCAGATACGATAAATGGTGGTTGAGCTCTCTATGCATCAACAATTGAACAGTAGGTGACAGACACAAAGCAGCTGGGTATAGCAAAGATCCGCATTGTGTTTCACTCCGCAATATGCTTGCTGAGGTAGATCGGTCGAGTCAAGAAACAGAAAAATGCTTAAAACGTACCCATTTTGCGCCATCTTAGAAGCGAGTCACAATTGTAAACGTCGAATCCGAAAAGGCTTGGCGTCGCAAAATCACCGCTCAGTGTCGTTCCGAAAGCTGCAGCCCCTTGGGCCCAAGAACGCTGTAGTATCAAATCTCAAGCCAGACGGATCGGGCAGTGGGCAGTCGCACGAGGCGGTAAATCCGCGCGACTAGTGCTTGTAACAGGTCCTGAGGAGGTTTCGAAAGTATGACCAAGACGGAGCAGGGGAGGAAAGAAGAGCAATCGGACGTTTGATCAAGCTAGCCTATCCAGTGATGGCAAGCCTGGATGCTGATATCCAGACGAGGGTGGAAGGAAGAGGGGTGCTGCTGGCGCATGAACCTGGGGGGGGGGTCTCGTGTTCTGGATTAAGGAGCAGCGGTCTGGTACCGAGGGACCGTTGCCAGGCGGGAAAGAAGGAGGCAATGCTCGTGTGTCAACCCAAGCCAGAGTGTGATTTCATGGAGGGTAAAGAAAGAAATGAGCCAAGTCCAAAGGGCTTGCGTTCAAAAGTTCAAAAACAAGGCAGCTTCGAGAGGTTGTAAGGGCCTCGAGAGGTGCAACAAGAAAGAGGTGGATGGCGGAGGAGGGGAGGGAAGGGAAGGTCTGCGGTACAGAGTTGGGAGTAGAGGGGGTGGGCCACGAAGGGGCAGGTGGGCCAATGTGGGAAATGGCCAGATGGAGCATAGACACAAGTTGCAACCGCGCGGGGAGGGGGGAGACAGATTTCATGAGCCGCCCCGCCACCCGTTTGTGCCTCAGGACCCGTCATGTAAATTGGCCAGGCGGCGAGGAACCACGAGACCAACGCCGAACATTAATAAGGGCCCTAGCGAAAGGCCCTAGCCTACAGCCTACAGCCTACAGCCTACAGCCTACAGCCTACAGCCTACAGCCTACAGCCTACAGCCCACAGCCTACAGCCCACAGCCCACAACGGACAGCGGACAGTGCCTGCGGGCGCGCACTGTCGCGGACCGTCCGTCCTCGCCTTCACATCGAGGGGCAAGTCTTCCCAGCGTCGAGCCGCCGTCCTGCTGCTCAACCTACAACCTACCAGCAGCTGTACACCGAACGGGCTTCCTTGGAGAGGAAGAGAGAAGCAGAGCAGAGCAGAGCAGAAAGAACACACAATATAACAAGCCGACGGCGTTTGAGTGGCGCCGAGTCGGCTTCAGGGGCCAGGGGACCAGGGAACCAGGGCAGGTCCAAGGTCCAACGGCTGCGTAACAAACGGTTCGGTCGCTCCAACTGACTAGCAAAGCAGACTTTAAGACTTGTTTACTAACTGTCAAGTCGTTTCCTGACAGCAATCACGTTCGCCCTTGCACCTTGCGCGGCGGAGGCAGCTTTCTGTGCACGAAAACATGGAACATGACGGACGTACGGACGGGGGGAGAATAGGGGAATTAAGCTGCTCCCACCGTGCGAGGGCTGTAGCGCTATCCATGCTGTGCTGCCTCTTGGGAACGAGCAAGCGCATGCTCCGTACACAATACAACCTGTTTGAAGAGTAGTTGGGACGTGAGCGTGCGTGCGTGCGTGCGTGCGTGCGTGCGTCTGTCTGTGTGCAACCGGGCATTTCATCACACGTACGGACGTACAGACTACAGACTACGGGACTACACAGATGTATGTACAAGGTTCTCGTCCCACTCGGCTCACGAATTGGCTTGTGGACCAATCAGGATAAGCATGATGAAAGGGTTATGGCCATGGCAGTTTTACGCGCGAACCTCGATATAAATCCAGCCCGCAAGTAGCTCACATGTACCAGGAGATGTGGGCCCAAGCCCTCGTTCTGTTTTGTCGCACCCGGATCCAAGGGGTTGGATACCGGATCCCTAGAAGTGAAACAAGCCATCAAGCACTGTTTGTCGTCCTGGCGCCCGGTGAAAGTAAAAAAAAAAAAAAAAAGAAAAAAGGTAAGAAAGGAAGCAAGCACGGTCTTTTCCTGATAGGGACATACGCCAACTACCTGCAGAGCACGGGTCTTGCCGGTGCTGCGTGCTTTGTGCCTGCCCTCTACGGAGGGTAACATGTACAAGTACATGCCCAATTCAATTCCGCACTCAGATGAATTACCTACCTAGGTACTTGGGTACCTAGGTGCCTTTCAGCCTCGCCAACCAACTTGTTGCTTTCGCGCAGCAAAAAAGGGGTCGTGGTGACAACGGTACGCCGTACAGTGCGTGGCTTCTCTGGGGAGCCATGGCCAGGGCATGCCGAGATGAAGCCCTCAGCCAAGGCTTTAACAGCCAAGCCCCCTTGACTGCCAGATGCACGCTGAACAACGGGACGCCGTCCAGCAAGTACCCAGGTACCTAGGGCAGTTGCCCGCTTCGGCGCCCCCGCATAATACATAATATTGGCAGCGCCCCTGCCCTCACCCGAGCCAGCGATTCGTCCAGGGGCAAGCCACCAAAACCAACCCAACCCTGGTCGCCTCGCCGCCTCGCCGCCTCGCCGCCCTACCTCAACTTCAAACTTCCTTTCATCCAATCTTCAAATAGACAGTCACGCTCCTTCTCGCCCATTGAACCTTTGTGCGTCTCAGCAGGTTCCCCTCCACCGATCGAACCTTTCTCGCTCCCGCCCGACTGTGAAAGAGTGCCGGCCCTGATGGCGACGAGAAACAGGGCTTCGTACGGACTACCCTGCGGCTGCTTCCCTGTTGCTGGCCGTTTCAGCTCTCGGCTTAGTGCGTCGATCTGTTCTTTGATCCCTGTTCCTGGTCTGCACATGTCTTATCAGGTTGATCATCATCGTGCTACTCGACTCCTCGGTTTTTATGCTTATGCTCAGACAATATAAGGCGCAACAAAGGCTCAAGACGTATCGCAGGAACACAAATGCGGGGCAGGATAACAACGGATACAAGTTCAATGACTATATAATAGGTAGCATCTATTAATGCATTATGCCAAGCATTGTACAGACTATTGTCGCTCACATTGTCCTTTTATTGTCCCCCATCTTTGGTCTTTCGCTATCAGTGCTACTAGTGCCTCCTCTAACCTTGGGTTCGCAGGAATGGCCTCTCCGCACTTGTACACCAAATGCGCGTATTGCAGATTGATGTTCTATTGAACATCTTTCCACCTTGGTTCTGGTCCTATCTGGACTTTTGCATGTGGCAACTTTCAACGGCAAGTCTCCTGTTTCCATTTGCAGTCAGTTTCTTGCACTAGGATGGCAGCAATCTTTTCTACCTTTACCCTTGAAGAATATCATTCTACAGTTCGTGAACAATAATCTCGGCATACCTCTCTCTTCCTTCTCCTAGCCTCGCTGGAAGTCTACCCGAATATAGACGGTCATGGCGACAATCCTGTAGCCAAATTCTCAAAAATCCTTCCCCTTGGCAACAATGCACAACATTGACTTTGCCGATTTGTCAATGAGTAGTCTAATAGCATCAAGATTCATCCATATGCTATTCCAAGACAACTAAAAACGTACGTTATGCTCTCAGATAGCTGTCTCAGCATCGATTTGACAATGGAGCCATTCATGAAATGCTCGATCTGGCTCGTTATTCCAGGATAGCCTATACAGCTGCTCCGACTATTAAAGTATTCCCATGTCTACGCAACATGCCCATGAACCAGAGTTTCTGAATGAGAAGCCACCTCGACCTCTCGGCCTTTAAACCTGGGTAACTCGGAAGCTATCTCCTCCCACGCCTTTGAGCCATCGACGAGAGCCTTGATGGCATCCAGGATCTTGGGCTCCTCAGCACGGACTTGCGTTGTGGAGTCACGATCTCTCAGTGTGATAGTGCCATCTTGTAAGGTCTGGAAGTCCACAGTGATGCCGAGGGGTGTGCCGAGCTCGTCATTTCTGCTGTACCGTTTCCCGATAGTCGCCGATGAGGCGTCGACATGGTTGGAGATGCCCATGCTGCGGAGTCGTTGAGAGAGCTTCTTGATATGGGGTTTGAACTGGGCGTTGGACCAGAGGGGAACAATGAGAACCTTGATAGGCGCCACAGCTGGGGGAAAGGAGAGAACCTGTTGTTGGTCTGTTAGCACGTATCACCGTCGACCGTCGACATCGAAACCCCGGAAGCAATTCAAACTTACACCACGGGCCTCATCGCCGCCATCGCTGCCTCGAGTCCAGAAGTTGTGCTCAATCAGCGAATACAAGATACGGCCGATTCCGAAGGAGGGCTCAATGACATTGGGTATGAATTCTCTCGTGTTCTCAACACGGTCGCGGAGCTCAATATTGAGACAATCACTGCCGACTTCGACGTTGCCGTCGCCAACACCGGCAACTTGCAGAGTAATCTTGCCAGAATCACTCAGCTGCTTGGCAAGCTTCTCTCGCTCCTCCTGGGAGGTAGCTAGCACAGCGGCTTCGACCGCCTTAGCATTCTTTTTGAAAAGGGGACCAAATTTCTTCAACTTGATATCTACTTGCCACTCTCGGAAGACGCACGGCTGATCTAGCCGCTCACGCACCACCAAGGGAGCACCGGTCCTTTTGGCGTGGACGGACAAATCATGTGCACTTCTGTCGGCGCAGCCGACACACTCAACCCAGCCAAAGCTCGTCAGCAGCTCGGCATCCCAGCAGTCGCAGGCGTAATGAGCCATTTCGTTGGCCATGTGCTGGCGGAAACGCATCTTGGACAAATCAACGCCAATCTTCTCCAGGAAAAGGTGAATCCTGGCGAGGAAGTACCCAAGAGTCTCGTTATCAACTAAGCCATCCTCTACAGCCCGTCCAATAGCAACCTTTCGGGTGTCAGTTTTGCCGGCAAGTTGGGTATCACGGTCCAAGAGAACGACCTCGACGTGCGCCATCTCCTGGAAGCGATCGTGCTTCTTGCCGCCCTTGGGATCTACAAAGTGCTCAATCTCAGCCATCAAGAATTCCCGCACTCGGAGGAGACCGGCACGAGGAGAGACTTCGTTTCTGTATGACTTGCCGATGGAGGCAGAGGCGAAGGGCATGCCGCCCTGGTTATAATCGAGGAGTTTGGCGAAGTTGAGGAACTGGCCCTGTGCGGTCTCGGGACGCAGGTAGCTGCGGAAGTTGCTGCTGGGCCCAATCGAGGTCTGGAACATTAGGTTGAACGGAACAGGATCCGAGGGAAGGACACCAGTGGCTGGGTTCTTGAGGCCGTACTTCTTGATCAGTTCGCCAAGTTGAGGGCCATCATAGTCATCGATCCTAGCGAGAACCTCTTCGTATTCCTTGACCACAGCATCGGCCAACTTGACAGCCTCAGACTTGGCCTTTTTATTTTTCTTCTTTGGGTCATCCTTCTCTTTCACTTTTTGGCCACGGGCCTCCTTATAGCCATTTAGTCTCGCTTCGAGAATGGCCTCGACGAAGTGGTCGGCTCGCAAATTCTCGCCGGTCTCGGGGTCCTTGCACATCCAGTCGGCGAACTTGTCAACGTGACCACTCGTCTTGAGGACGTCATGAGGGGTCAGGACGGTGCAGTCCACCTCGAGCATGTCTTCCTCGAGAATGAAATGCTTGCGCCATAGATCGACAATGTTGGCCTGCAGAGAGCAACCTGGAGGACCATAGTCGTAGAGACCGCCGACGCCGCCGTAGATTTCGAAGGAGGGGGTGTAGAACATGCGCCGCCTCAGCATGGCATCGAGGACTTGCCTATCGAGGGGCTGACCTTTGAGGGTCGTTGCCGTTGTAACTATTGTAGACTGCTGATGTTTTTGCGATTTCTGGACGTGATGGGCCTCAAGGGCTCGAGACACGGACAAGCTGCGCCGGCAGATGTATGAACCCTGACAGCAGAATCTGCGTGTGACAAGACACGGTGTGTACGACGAAGCAGAAAAGCTCCATGGCTGAATTGGCTTCATCAAACGAATCTGTGGTGGGATTCGAGGAAGCAAGGTGCGTGAGTCACTACAGACCCGGCCGCACTTGATCCCTCTGTCAAAAGCAAATGGCGGGGTTGAAAGTGTCCTCGGGTCAATGAAATAGTCAAACGGCAAAGCCTGGAGGTCCACGCCAGTCTCTCTCGGTCGCAGCGGCAGCTAGGTCGTACCCTTGATGCATTCAGTGTGGGAACCCTGGTGGGTAAGGTGATCTGAGGGACAATGGCGGTTTGTCAATGGCTGATGGTAGCGACCAAGTCCGACAGCCTACCCTGCAGTACTAACACCCCCCTTACTATAGACCTTAAATTCAAAGACCTTCAACATTCACGCTGAAATTCGAATTATTTCCCTCACGATCCTGGCGCATTTTCGAACTCATCCAGAGAATCAAATTTTGAGGCTCAAAAGTACTAATCACTCCAGTTATGCTGATTGGTCCTGAGAGATAATGTTTCGGAACTAGAGGCAGTCTTCACGAAGGCGCCGTCTAGACTCTCCAAGCCAGCCTCCCAGCTCGACCCAAGTACGGACACTTAGGCTTGACGGCTTGGTATAACAATAATGTAGCCGGATCGCACACTTGAGCGTGTATTTTTTTTTTCTTTTTTTTCGACATGGCATTTGTCACCGAATGTTGCTGCAACTTCTGAGGCCGCAACGTTGGCCTTCATGCTTTGCAAGGACGCAGCTGATTTCTATCCCGTCAAGGCCCTATGAGCTGTATAGTCGTAGTTATCTACGAAAAAAAAAAAAAAGAAAAAAAGACAGACCAGGTACACAGTCGCAAGAGCGTATAATATAATTGGACTTTACACAGGTCGGAAGTCCAAAAAAAAAGGGGGGGGGGCGGCAAACCTGTAAATCCAATCTTCGTGGCCCAGCTGATCTTGTCCGCAAAGGTAGGGTCCTCGTATGAGATCCATTGGTATTTGTCAAAAAGGTCATGTACTTGACAGCAGCGTGCTTTTCGCACATATGCTTGATAAACAAACAGCTTGATGTTGCTCAGGGGGGGGAGATCTGTCAACGTAAAAGCTCTGCCATAGCTTTGGAAGGCGGGATTTTCTACTCTTCGGAAAGCCCTAGCAGGTAGCTGAATCTCTGTTCACTTCGTGTGACCTTGAACTACAGACCCGATAGGATCGGTGCTGCTGTCCCACACGCCGTGTAGATGAGACATTTACAGAACACTTGCAATTGGCCCAGTCTCTTTCAGAGGAAGAGCTTAGAACAGGAATATGTGATTCAAATTCACAAGATTGATTCAGTCGGCCCGCTTGATCAAGCCAGGAACATTGAACCAACGCAGATATCAGTACCATGACGGCGCT
The DNA here is from genome assembly GCA_000709145.1 of Balansia obtecta B249. NCBI lineage: Eukaryota > Fungi > Ascomycota > Sordariomycetes > Hypocreales > Clavicipitaceae > Balansia > Balansia obtecta. Next base: position 32,250 of record JFZS01000153.1, read on the forward strand.
GTGAAGCTGATGCCAAGCTACTGTCCGGCGGCATCGAAGGTCCGTTTAATTGTATCGAGTATAAGACGGTAGCTGACAAGATACTCCGACTCGGAACGGCCGCCTGTATCCAGGACTCCAATGTACTCCAAGTCAATTGTCCACGCCTCTGTAGTCGTACGTGTTGAGGAAACTAGAAGGCAAACTTTTGGCTATTTTGTCCAAGCACTGGTTAACTAGGCAATGCCATTGTCGGAGACGGACGAAAGATTTGCGGACTGAGCCTGGTCTTCTTCAGGTCGGTTACATCTTGAAAGGGTAAGCAGCGGTAGCAGTGGCTATTGTTGTGATATTGAAATTGCCAGGATAAAGTATACAAGGCATAAGCAGTACAAGTGTGAGAGCAATCCCAGGCGTATTCCATTTCCATACACCACGGTTATCCGCAACTAGACCAGACGAAAACCCAACCCCTCACCCCCCTGAGCTGCCGTCGGGCCAGTTCCTTGAAGAGTCATGGCTGAAACTCTTGCTATCTGCCTCGGGTGTCCATGTTTACCTCAACCTAAGCGACTTTCTCGAAATGATACACGACGCCTCAACCCCCCCCCTGCAAGAACGTATATCCGACCACGTATGATAAATGACTTTTTTCAACACTGTTGACCAAAAAGTTGTAAGTCAGAGTAGCTACAAACCCTCACAGTGCCACGAAAAGACATTCGAAACTTATAGCGTGCGAATAAACGGTCGAAATGCTTCAAGGAAAGAGAATTTGTACACCTCACGCTCGCACGTCTTGCTCGTCACCCTTGTACACTTCTACTGCATTGTTGCATATACCCGCGCAAATGCGTAGCATTTGACTCTTACGTTGCAATGGAGGAGTATGCAGACTGTAATGTACCGCTGGGAAACTGCGCGTCTTTCCAACGACTTGCAAGTTATGTCTTATCGCCCAACTTCATCCTCATTTGCCCGGGACTAGCCGTCTTAAAATCCTGCATCGTCCAACCGGAGGATCTCTTTGCAGGAGGGTAGTCGTGGCCGCGGCTCTCGTTCGTTTCTCCTCCGTAGCGGAAGCCAGTTCCCCATTCCTTCTCGGTGCGTTTAGATAGCATAGTGTTGCTTCAACGAGGGTTCCTAGTCTCTGCGACTCTCCAGATCGGCGTCAGCAAAGTACTATCTCTTATACGTTACAAGCTCGATCTGCGAACTCCAAACGTCGTAACAATTGTGTGAAAGTTTCAGACTACTACTAGAGGCGGCGGCCGCCGCTGAAGCCGCATCACTTGAATCCGTCTTCAGGGAGGGACGCTGCCAGTCACCCCGTTTTGACACAGCGAAGGGTTGAAGACATTGGCTGCAACAGCGTGTCGAAACACTACCTCGTTGAGCAGACGTGTATGCCGGACAAAACATTGGTAAACACCACAGTTAAGGTGCTCAGAGGCAGCAACACCCAACCGTTTAGGGGCTCCTGTCGTCGAACTGTAGGAGCATTTAGTCAAGTGGTCAAGGCCATCGTTTTATGCGTGGGCCTGCGCATCCTCTCTTAGATGGTTAAGTACCGTACTTAGCTGAACCAAAAGTGAGGAGAGATACAAGAGCAGTCATGTATGCGTTGTCGTTGGGACCTCTCATCAATATGGAAGGCCCTCGAAGATCGATGATATCAAATTCGCACAGACTACGCGGTAAGAGCTGCTGGAGTGCTTTCACAAGCTCAAAGATTCTCTTATCGTTGCGTTCGTCAGACGGTTCAATGCTGGGTCTATCATTATGAATACAAGCTGGGTGCCTGTGATAACAGAGCTGCAGACGTAATGGTTTGGTCGAAGGGCTGCGCTGAGCTCTTACAACTTAGCCTCGTTTGAAATTTATATAAAGGGCCACGGAGCCTTGCCGATTATCATTACCTATTGCGTTCACCACGTGGGCTGCATAAAAGCACAACCTTCTACATATCGCCTGGTACCTGAACTGCTTCCACCCCTGGAGCCCAGCCAGCTTGGCCAAAACATCAGTTACCAATGGTCATTTCTTCTTTCTCGCCCATCGGGATCAGCTGAGTCTACCCACGATACCGGTTTAGAGGCCTTCGGTCATCAACACTCGGAATCGTCTCTCTGGTGATGTTTTGTGCTGAGAAAAAAAAAAAAAAAGAATACAAGGTTGGCAATGACCGAGCCAAAGAGGATTGAGTATGATGGTCAAGTTTATAAGCTTGTTCAACATGTATGTCTCTTCTTGCCTGGTGAAGTGCTGAGATGAGAAAACACACAGTCGCTTAAGCCAGTCGTACGATCAATTTAACGACAGCCACAATGACTTGATTTTTCTCTCTTTGCTTATTTTTATCCCTAAAAGCTTGCTTATGACGGGCCGGGCGGTGGAGGGGAAAGTTGGCGCCGGCTATGATTCATCGACAGCTGAACACGAAGCTAGAAGAGTATATCGTACGCAATGAGAAGTTTTCCCTGGGAGCCTTGAGAAACACCATTTAGAACTACATTCTGAGGCAAGAAAAAAGCAATGTTCTCGCACTTCTGATACATCTGAGTGCCTTGGGAAAGGACGCCTGGAGACTCACTCTTTGGGTGCGCGATAGGCATCAGGTGGTTTTACACTACCCTTAAATTCTATCATAGGCCTTGGCAAAATTTATCCGACACTATATCAAAGTATACATCCAGAGAAGCCCGAGAGATTACTAAAAAGGGATGTCAGCATGTAAACTGTGTAGTGGTGCTCTCAAGAGCTTGCTTTGACACACTGCTTATGGATGGCAGTGGCAGTATTGCTAAGATCGAAGGAACCCGGGACTATGTCTTGCATAGAGCGCTCATGATCCTGCTATGAACATCCCCAATCTCCCCTTCGCCGTCCAAGCAAACAATATTCATCTCTTGCGCGCGCATGAGTTTAAGCACCTCAGATTCCCTACCTGTAAAAGCTTGAACTCATCGAGACCGTGCATCTGCGGCATCATCCGTTCGCTGTGATGATGCCGCTCGCGCTTGGAGCCGTGCAAGCAAAGTCTCTTTACTTGCTTTCAGATGTATCGCGGTATAAGATGTAGAAATCTATCATGGTCAGCGAGAGAAGTCATGTCCTGACAATGTCAAATCATACCTCTTCCTCAAAACAATCCAGTTGCTCTCTGGTGAGAGGAAAGCCGTCGAGGATGATCATTGTACCGGAGAGCTTTGCCGACGACTTCCTGCATCAGATCGATGAACAATCTTGCCGGGACAGGCACATTTTGCTGGAAACTCTTGCTTATGAAAGACCCGAACGGGGAGCTCTCGCGGGCTCGCTCGTCTCGAAGTAACTGCCCGGCAGAAACATGCAGTGCGTAAGGTTCTCCTCGGCCAGGCACTCTGAGTGCCTTTTCCCACGCCGGGACCCCCTAGACACTCCAGTGATCAGTTCTCGCTCCTCATACGTCAACAAAGTTGGATGTCAAAGACGGTACCTAGAACCAGGACGTAGCTATGTCGAGCCAGCGATTCTCTTGAATTCCAGGATTCAACGACATCGGAAGCTTCCCGGCGTACGTCGGCGTTTTCGATAGCGGCCACGTCCTTCTTGAAGTCTCCAAAGTCTAGATGTGGATATTTCTGCGCATACTTTGCTGCCCGTATAAGTCGCTGCAGCCCATCAACATCGTGCACGAATCTAGCCGCAGGTGTGACTTTACTTCTATAGTCATCCAAGGATGCTTTCAACCCAGCAATCTGTGGATTGACTGACTCGAGGTATTCAAAGGCCAGCTCTTCGCGGGAGCGTCTCTGCTCTGCACTTATGCCATCCGCCGGAATTATGTCACCAGTGACTACTTCCGCTAGGTCATGAACCAACGCAACTTTAGCAGCTTCTGCCCGCCACTGCTGCGCTGCATTAGTTCCAAATATTGACCAAGAAGGTTCCTGCTTACAATTGGGGCTGTGACCAGGCAATATGTCGCGACTGCATGGGAGTGCTCAGCAACGCTTTCGCAATCAGCTTCGGGGACACCGCGGTGCAACCAACACCGCCTCTTCACCCGGGCAAGATCAGGTAGTGTTTTCAAGGTCATTTGTGTTGCGAATACTGGGTCAAAGAAAGACAACAGATCAGCCAGAGTGTGATGGAGGAATAGGATGCCAACCTAGCCTATGTCGGGGTTTGAGGGCGGGTATAACTTGGCCCATGTGCGGTGAGTCTACGCTCTCTTGATCTCTGTTGTGAAAGAAAAGTTTTGCGATTATATGTAGAACATGAAACGTACACAAGTTACATAGCATGAGATTGACTTGATAAGAAGCGACGTCTCGATCGAAGTAGTTGAGTTACATGGTACGTCGTAGCAACTTGGTCCGCTACCCAAATTGTCCGCCGGCAAATCAAGGCCCGTGAATTCACCTCTGCAACTCAGCACTCGAGCTTCTTAACATTGACCAGGACACTTAGCTCAGTCGTTGCCTCCAACTAAATCCAACTTGCAGTCTTAGGCCTCACCATCATCGCATCGTCGTATTCACCTGTTCAAAGGCCCCATGGCGGCATAGGCCTGTATTGAATGGCATCCAAAGGAGGTCGAGTACCTTGAGTGCCGTCTGGAATATGACCTCAAATGATCCTAAAGGCATACCGAATATCAAGGGAGGTTCACCTCTCTTCGTTCGCTGGAAAGCCTTAAAAAGCAGGGAGGACCGCTTCAAGAAGACTGTCCTTACTTGTCTAAAGGAACAGGAATGAACATCCAGCGATCTTAGTACTGGCGAACCCCTTCTCAACACCAAAGAGAATTGGAAAATTGTTGCCCAAAATTTCGAGAAGCAGCTCGACAATGGCAGATCCTTGTACAAGATGAAGCTGCATTGCAACTTGAAGCCTGAAGGATGGACGGCAGAGCAAGATGATTATATCAGGGCTCTGAGGACTGGCCGGATTCCTACTTTCGAGGAATATTTGGTTATTAACGAACTACGTAGGCCCTTGCGGGCAAGGCCCTTTTATGTTAGGTATGACTGAGACTCGAGATGGCGTCCCCTGGTCTGAATAAGAAGTGGAGTTCGTCATGGAGCTCGTGGCTTTGAATTTCAAGAGTTATCGCGACATCTGCGGCAGGTTCTGGAAAAGATTCGAAACCGAACGTAGCAGGACATCGATCTACGGCAAATGCGAGTACCTGCGAGGCCGTGGTGTACCGTCCAACATGAGGGCAGCGTTGTGATCGACCGATGAAGACAGGTTCATCAAGGATTGGCAGGTCGGCCGAAGGACGCTTCCCGTTGCAACAACTTGGGATCGGTCGAACTGATACAGCCGTGCGTTCAAGGTATGATCAGATGCAGACGAGAAAGCGAGATGAGGACGACGACCGGGGACATGGTGTAGACAACGTGGGTCGAGATCACCGGCAACTGGTCTTCGACTCTATAAATATGTTTCTATAGATTCTGCTTTCCCAAGAAGCTCAACTTTCAGTACCACTTCAGCCATTCCAGTTCTACATGATTGGCAATGGCATTCCTCACCACGACATCAGCACACCACAGGTCCTTGATAGCCAAGGCTGATGCTGCCGGCGTTACACGTTCAAACGCGGACCGACGCCATGGACCTGCTCCTACCGTGACAGGAGCGGCAGTAGAAGAGGAAAACCAAGTCCAGTCTGGCTCTGAAATGGTCGGGTGGTCGCTAAGATAGGAAGGGCCACGTAAGATATTACCACTGTACTTACATGGTTTAAACTGATAGGTCCGACGTTGGTGACCGAGGGACGCATGGTGCAAGATGCAGGACAACATTCTTTGATGTACTACACATGGGTGCCAAGGCGCCAGGAATCAGCGGTAGCCATATGTGGACTCGTATAAGACCGAAAGTTAATAACGGAAAGCTCGAGCTGGAGAGTATGTGCAAGCCTCTGACCTGCACCCGAGCGGTCGGAACGAATAAAGTGAATAAGGGAGGCGCTGTTCGATGGCCACGAACTTTAAAGTGCCAATCCGCCAGAACCCTCCGTGTCAAAGAACGACAATATGTAGGCTAAAATCGATGCAATTCTGTCTGACCATCGACCCTCAGCTGCCTGCGTGCCTCCCTCATGGTTAACCTGGAGGGAGCTTTTCCGCGAAAGAAATAACCGAAGTTGAATGACCAAGCTACGAAGAAGAAAGGCAAGCAGGCCTGCAGCACCTCCGAACCTGTGGCTGCCACTCCAATGACTGGCTTACCACAATAAAGCATGGGCAGGCACTGCGTTTGAACTGACTCTGAGCTCCTATGTCATTGCAAAAGCGCGGATAAATTTGGCAAGCTTCTCTGCACCTTCGAGGGGAATCGAATTGTAGTTGCTTGCTCGGATTCCTATGCGACACTCCAATATTAGCACCTCCAGGATGAGATGAAACAAGAACAAGAACAGTCAAGAGATTTATAAAACACCCTGGGAATGGCGTACCACCAAGCGAACGGTGTCCCTTAAGCCCAGTTAATCCCTTGGCAGCACTCTCTTCTAGAAAGGCCCTCTCAGCGGCATCGACATTGCCGCCTTTCGTAACTCTAAAGCAGATGTTGACACGCGATCGTACTGCCTTGTCAGGAATGATGCTGTACACTTCGGGAAAGGCCTCAATGGCGTCATATATAAGTTGAGCCTTCTTGTCAGAGATAGCTTGCTGTCCTTCTACCTTGTTTGGGTATGTCTGTAGTATCTTCTGAAGGACTTGGCCGATGATGTATACACTAGTAATTAAATCAGTATTACCTTATTCGGAAATATTTAACCAACTACAACTTACTCAAAGATGCTCAATGTATTATAAAGACTATTGTTTTTAGCAATAGCCTCATATTGTAATATGATTGGCGGAATAGGTAGGCCTAGTTGTCTCATGAGATCTGCAGAGGGTTGGGACGTAACCGGCGGTAAAAAGCTCTTCTTGATGATCACCACAGTAACGCCAGCCGGTCCGAGGTTCTTCTGAGCGCCAAAAAAGATGGCCGAGAATTTCTCGACCGGGATCTTTTTCGTGAGGATGTTCGAACTCATGTCGGCGACAACAACTGGGCCCTTCCCATCAGGCCCCGGCTCCAAAGATTTAGGAAATGCAGGAAATTCAACGCCGTCGACTGTCTCGTTAGAGCAAATATAGACGAAAGCTGCATCTTCAGATAGCTTCCAGTTGCTCTCATCCGGGATTGTCCCAAACTTGCCGCCGTTTAACTCCCGAGCGTTTGCTGCGCTAATGAGTAACAAAAAGATAGTATATCAATTTCTCCCTTCTTTTTATTGAGGATGTTATATGTTTGAGGGTGATGATTTGACTTACATGTTAATATGCTTCGAGCCCAAGAGCCGCTCACCTTCAGCTGACGCTTTCTGGGACCCTGGTGAGGAACACAAGTTAGCCTGCTATTTCCGATATTTAGAACCTTGCTCCACGGTTCTAGAAGGGGAAATATATATATATATATATATATATATATATATAAATTGATAATCATACACGTGCCGGTGACAAGGTAATCAACCTTGAGATCATTGTCCACAGCTTGCTTGAGTTGCCGAATCAATTCGGGGTGGTCTGAGGGATCGCCTTGAACATCTCCAAAGATCTCCTTGTGTTTGCGGGAAACCCAGGCGCCAACAAAGTTATACACTGCAGCGGAGAATTGTCCCTATATTCAAAGTCAAATATTGCTTATGTGGAAGATATATATCTTTCCACATACCGTGCCACCGCCTTGCATGAAAAGGATCTCGTAATCGGTTGGAATGTCAAGACAGGCGGCCAAATCAGCTTTGGCTTGGTTTATGATATTAGTCGCTAATGGCGAACGGTGAGAATGTTCGGCGACTTAGATACGAAGAAACCAGATGTCAGCTTCACTCATTCAAGACAGTTGACAAAAGGTCAATTCAAAAGGCCTCCTGGGAACATGGTGGAAGGAGAAGGAGGGCATCTAGAGCTCCATACCGCCTAGGCCGGTTTCCTGGTAATTGAGAAGGGCCTTGGCAGCTTCCTCGAGGACAGCGGTAGGTAGGAGAGCCGGACCTGCACCGAAATAGGTGATGTCGGATCGGGCGGGCATGGCGTCTCTGTTTGGCCTGGACTCGAACGTGTCGTTTGAAGTTGAATCCGCCAAGGAAGGTTTGCAAACTGCCCCTCCTTTTTCTAATAGCGATGTCGGACCCTCCGGGAAGAGGTTGAACTACTACTACTGTATGGCTAAGCAGCAGCGTCTCCAGTCTTCTTTTTTATCTTGCCTCCTGTGATGTTGGCAGGATTTGATGTACGGATGAGAAAGGAAAGGCGACGAGGGAAGGTAATGAGGGAAGGTGACAAGGGCTCCTTATATATGCCGTGTAAAGCGTGCATCTAGGTCTTCGGCCCCGCATTTAAATTTTCGGCTTAGGTTGCTGGCATGCAATTTGTGGCGTACATTGAGTTTTTAGCATAAGTTAACTATATATATTATAAGGCGTATATTTAAGTTTTTTTTAGCATTAGTTAATTATATATACTGTAGGGGCAGTAATAAGTTAACTGTTATAGGTATACTACCTCTGCAGTCCTAGACCTAGATTCTGTCTGCTTTATTGTCGTTCTTGTATGGTTCTCTAGTCAGTGCACAGACTAGGTATATAGTGTTTAACATGGTTACCTCATGCAATGCTTGGCACTAATTTGGGGGGAGAAAAATTCATCAATGACAGCGATGTCGGAGGCCATTCTGCACAATCACGTGTGCGGGGGAGGGGAAAGCGACGGTGTGCATGCCCGACATCTTGTCCATCCTCTGAAAAATTGCTACCTGTTGGTTTCTTTACGACATGGACTATGCCCTAATATTGTAGCTATCAGTGGACACTACAAAGTGCCAAAGTGTAGGAAGCCGAGGGCGCGAGGAATCCAGTAAGTATTGTAGTAAGCATCGTAGGTCCCTGGCAGCCCCTTCAACTAAGCGGCAACGATAAGTAATGTCGCGACTTTTATAGTATAGCAGGGCAGAGTTCCAGTTGAGTAAGAATGAGACGAGTAGGCCTCCCTTCTAGTTATGACGCGGGCAATCCGCTTAATGCTAATCAAAGAAGCGAGGGCTCTCCGGCCGACCGCGGAGGTGATGAAAACATGCCCGGGTGTCAATTCAGCGCAAAAGGCTGCAGAATTTTTATTTTATTTGTTGAATGCGTAATTCTTGGATCTGTGGCCCCGTCCATGCACATTTACGCGGAACTCGATGGCACAAGGCATCGGCCCCGATAACCAACTGCGCAGTGAACAGTAGACAAGACAGGGGCTAACAAGCTAACGATAAGGGGATTGAAAAAATGAGTAGAGGGCATGCATACTACATTCCCTCGACCGGTTAGCCCACTAGTGCAAGCGTCTATGCCTCGAAAAAGCCGGTTTCTTCGAGCCCGCGGAGAGCGTTCGCTTGTATGAGTGAGACATGGCGTTCTGCCTCTAGGCATTGAGATTCAGAGGCGACTCGCACGAAAAGGAATTGAGCTGAGTGTCCTGAAACGCCTCAATCATCCCTGCCAACAATGCCTAGGTTAGTGACCCCGGGAAATCTTTGAAGCAGATTGTATAGTACCTTTAATGGCAGCGTACGTGCCTAAACCGCACATTGACAGCGACGCCAGAAAATAAATAACGTGCCATACATTGATAGAGACCTGCAAATGGCCGCCGCTCATAAATCCTCGTATCAACCTATGCAGTCCCCCTCCATTTCTGAGGACTGTCCCGGTGGTGGGATCAAAGCCCTCACCCATCTCCGACCGAACTGCATGACGTTGGATGTCGAAACCGAGTGCAAATAGGGGCGGCAGGGTATACGTCAGATTCAACAAGCAAGTAGCCGACATGACGCTGACAAAGCCAAAATAATCAGGAATAGAAGCTGCGATGACAAAAGCAATGGCCCACCAAATTGGCACAATGGCAGCATATAAAAACCGTCCGCGGCGCGAGATCAACGGGGGAGCATTGAAAATATCGATGAGCACGTTGTTGTACATGACTTTGATACCAATGTTTCCATAAAGTCCGGCGGCGATCAAGCCGCTAAGCAGGGAAATGGCATTGCCAACTGTTTGCCAACCGTAGTCGCTCAATCCCTGGTAGCTCGGTTGGTAGCTATACTGGCCTTGGAAGTGGTAGATGAAGCATCCATATACGAGATATACCGTGTATATGAAGAGTTGAGCCCCCCACATGGCTTTTAGGAAATCCCTGGGGCGCTTCATCTCGGCGAGGAACTCAACAAACAGCTGCGCCCCGGCGTAGGCCAGCACGCCCGAGAGCAATCCGTTCAAAGATCCGACAAGGCCATTAGGCGGGAGATTGCTGTAGTGCATTACGGGAGGATACTTCCCGTCGGCGCCTTTCTTAATGGTGGTTGAGTCGACGGCACTTCCTGCAGAACCCAGCGTCGCAACTTCGTAATTCGGCGGGGAATTCGCAATGACACCCATTGTGATGAAGATGACGAGCAGGTTCAACCAGACAGCCAGATTTGCGACGATGCCGTAAGCTCGGAGGGTGCGGATCTGCGTCAGCAAGAAGCCAACACATACGAACAGGACGGGACAGACTGCATAACAGAGTTTAAACTTGGACATTTGCGAGATGTTCTGGCCAAATTGGATTGTCACCTGGCCGAGAATAAGCAGAAGTCCTAGGGCCTGGAGAGCATTCGTCAAATGCCGTATGGATGTGCCACAGGTACGAAATCCCAGGTCGCCGTAGTTTCTGGCTGGGAATTGGTAGCTATCCACGCCGAGAAACACGCGCCAGATGAGATAGCCCGAATAGCCGGCCATGAACCCGAACACCGTATAGAAGGCGATACCTATGTCGTGTTAGACGGCGAATACAGCCAAGCTTAGATATGGCAGACACGTTCACAACATGTCGAGAAGAAGGCTCTTACCAGGGCCCCATCCCAAAGTTCCCATGGCGAAACCGACGCCATACGGGCCCAAGATGTCTGTCGTGATCAGGTAGAAGCCTGTACGGTGGTAAGTAACAGTCACATGCCCAAATCGCCTACCATACCCAAAAGGCAGAGGCCATACGAACATGCTCCAGCGGAAGCCGTCCTAAGTGCACGACTTGCGTTCACCCACTCCTCGTCCGTGATCTCGAGTCGACCAGCGTGGGACGACTGTCGTTCGGCTGGCACACTTCCGGACGCAAGGTCGCCTTGACCGGGGGCATATTTCTTCTGGAAGAGCAGTTTGCGCCATTGTGTAGACGGTGAGGCGTAGTCTTCCTCCTCTGCACGTGTTTTGTCCGCGTAGTAATGGTACTCCTCGAACTTGATGGCCGGATCGTGGGCTTCCCTGAATTGAGGTCTTATGTAAGTGAAGGCTGAGGTTTGGTCGTCCATGGGACCTTCCTTGCGCAATAAAAGTGTGGGTACAAATGTGGGTACAGGTGTGGGCCAGGTACCTAGGTATGTATCTACCAGGTAGGTACAGGCTAAATGTAGGGAGTAGAGAACCTTGGAAGATGAGCAGTTGGAACTTTAGGGTGTTTTCCTTCAAAGACATGGCTTTCTTTTTATCTCATTTCAGGTTTGAAGGCTCGACGAGTTGTGTGCGCCAACGTCAAAGTCGACCAGTCAACTTGGAGCTAATAAGCTTATTATGATAACGAGGGGCCAGCGCAGGGAGCGTGATTGGAACGGAAGAATCGGCATCGAGACGATTGCAAAAGGATTACTAGAATCACAGAAATTATCCCCAGTATCGTACCACAGCCACTATTCGCCAGCTGCGAATTTTCTGTCCCCGCATCTCGCTCGTGACATATGGCCCGGCAGGCACAGTCTTTTACAGCCACGGAGAGTGAGTGCACCCAACGCCGTCGCCTTGTCATCATAAGACCGGAACTCGGTAGTAGATAAATATCGACGGAGCCAGTGGAAAGAAGTGCACAATGATGGCCATTGCATTTGCTGAGGTAGGTACGTGTAGTCTTTACTGCTCATTGACAACCTCAGTTTGGCTAAAGATGACGCTCAAGGTTGTTCATACGTATCGCATTATTCTTGGACGGCAAAGATTTCCCCCCCACAAAATGCGATAAGATAGATAGATGGCCGTGATCCCGCAAAGCCTTGTTCTAGGAAACAATCGGCATCTTATCAGTGGGCCTTCCCTTGCGATAAGCGAGCCAATTTTCGACGCAAGAGACCAGCTTTGCCAGCGCTGAACAACTGCTCTTCACAACAACCATACAATAAAGCACGCTCGATATTTGAAACCTTTCGGAGAACCACATAAAAAAAAAATGCGCCCGCTCACCGAGCAAGAGACAAAGGTTCTCTTCGCCAAGCTCGCCAACTACACGGGCAACTCGCTCAAGAACCTCATTGCCCCCCTCGAGGATGGCGACCGATTCTGCTTCCGCCTAAACAAGGACAGAGTGTACTACGTCCGGCTGTCTATCGCCAACCTCGCCACATCAATAGCCCGTGACAAGCTGCTTTCTCTGGGAACCTGCATTGGTACGTTTTCGCACACGCGCTTCTGGTAGCCCACAACGAACGCCAGGCTAAATTCCACAAACCCACCCCCTTTTGCATCTGTAGGGAAATTCACAAAGACGGGCAAGTTTCGCCTGCACATCACTGCGCTTGAGATCCTCTCCGAGCATGCCCGATGGAAGATCTGGGTGCGACCGAACGGCGAGATGCCTTTCCTCTACGGCGGCAACGTCGTCAAGGCACATATTGGCAGGTGGTCAGATGATTGTCCCGAGCACCAGGGCGTGGTTGTGTACAATATGCAGGATACACCTCTTGGGTTTGGCATTACGGCCAAGAGCACGGCTGAGGCTCGGCGGCTGGACCCCACTGGCATCACATGCTTCAGACAGGCGGACTGCGGCGAGTACCTGCGCGACGAAGATAATCTGTTCGCTACGACTTAATCCGGGAGTGCTCTATATAGCTGCGTATGCAGGCGGATGGAAACATACGAAAGGTTACTATGGGCGCGGGAACTCACTGACGGCGTTTACTGTGTATACTGGGATCATGCTTTGTGTTCTTTGTCATTTCTCACAATTCCTCATCATACGGGTGCTGTTTAAAAAAGGAGCGAGCTCAGTCACAAACGAAAAGGGAGATAGACAGTTTGAGTGGAGAGTGGTTCAAAGATGTCGAGAAATGCTTATCTTTTTCAAAAAAGTCAAAATGATGAAGCCCATTGATGTCGGTATTTATTGGGTTCATAATCATAAAACTGTGCGTATTAACTCAAAGACTGCTATTATCCAAGCCGGCGGAATATATGTTTTTTTTTATTTAACATCAAAGAACAAAAACAGTATACTGGCTCTAGTATACTGGCTCAGCAATCTGTAATAGCCGGTGCAAGGGCAGTGGACTGTCGTGAATGAAATGGAAGTCATCACAGGAGATCGCTAATTGGAGTGACAGGTCGACTGTCCTTTCTAAAGAAGCCAATGTGGGAACGCTGAGCCACATACTCGCTGTCAGCATAGCCCAGAATACTCTGGATATCAGTGCTCTGATGTCCCATGATCCTGGATATCTCAGCAGAGGCATAATTGACCAAGGCACGGCCAACCTCAAGGGGCTCGCCGTCCCACATCTGACCGTCAGCGTTGGGCGTCGAGCGCCGGTTGACCACCGCCAGACGTACCACCTCATGCTGCGCGAAGTTGCCCGCGACGTCGACGATGCCGACAGGAAGCAGCCCAGCCTTGTCTAGCAAGGCTCGATGGCACCCTTCGTCGATAAACAAGGTGCCATGGGGCGTGGGTGTGTGCAGCAGCCAGAAGTAGCGATCCGAAATCGGGTCGCTAGAGGGCAAGAACCGCGTGTGCAAAGGAGGGGTGAGTTCATCCTCTAGATTGACGGAAGGATCCGTGAGGTTCAGTGACGTCGTGGTACGAGACAGGGGAGGCTCGCTGCCACTACGCACACTGTTGTCATCGGAGTCAAGTGCAGACAGAGGGTTGCTTGCGGCTTGCTTCGATGCATGCAGGTAACGAACAATACCGAGTATGTTTCCCGGATTGGAAGACCGGGTTATTATCGTCGTCACACCTGCCAGCGCGCCTAGCTTGGCAGCGACGATCTTTGTGCTCATGCCGCCTGTCCCCAATGAGGAGCCGGCACTAGATACTATTTGAAGCAATTTATTAGTTTCACAGTTTCCAGTGACCGAGACATATATATATATATATATATATATATATATATATGTAGAGAGAGAAAGAGAGAGCGAAGTGCACAATATTGGTAGGGGCTAAGCTTACCATCAGCTTCGAGAAGAGAGAAGTCGTCAACGATCTCGATGGGTTTGGCATCAGGATTCGTTCGAGGATTCTTGTCGTACAGACAGTCAACATCCGTCATGAGGAACAATAGGTCGGCGTGAATCATGGCCGCGGTAATGGCAGAAAGGGTATCGTTGTCGCCAAATTTGATTTCAGAAACGGCGAGTGTGTCATTCTCATTGACAATGGGAATCACACCCATATCAAGAAGTTGGTTCACCGTATTCTGAGCATTCAAATAGCGCGTACGCTGTTTAGGAGAAATGGCTAGTCAGCACATTGTATTAGGTATCACGCGAGTTATCCTAGATGTGAACCCCCAAGTCAGGATTGGGTCATTCTTCCTTACGTCTGCAATATCGTTCCTGGTCAACAGAACTTGGGCAATCGGCTGTGATAAATGGCCAAAGAGGCTATCCCACAGACTCATGAGACGGCACTGACCAATTGCAGCCAAGGCCTGGGGAATAATGTCCATGTTAATGAAATTGCTCAACTTCAAGAGCAAAGGGACACTGGGCGAGGTGACGTTACCTGAAGCTGTGCGAGGTGCTTCGGGCGCTTGCCAACCTCCATCCTCCGGAGACCAACTCCAATAGCTCCGGAGGAGACGATGACAACTCTATGGCCATTCTTTCTCAGCTTGAAGGCCGTATCAACGATCAAGGTAAGAATAGGCAATAGAGGCTCGTGTGTTTCCTCATCCACAATAGAACTCGTCCCTGCAAGAGGCAAGCTTGGTTAAGCAAGATTGACGACAACTTTGTTGACAGAATTGACACGAAAAAGAGCAAAAATATGAGTTGGGATTGGGGCTGTGTGCATGTGCGTGTGCGTGTGAGAGTGATGGTGCAAAAGCTTACCCAGCTTTATGACAATCGTTTGTTGACTTTTTGATCGCTTCATCTCGGCGGCTTTAGGTCGTGACGAATTAGTACAGAGGTAAAAGCCAGAGCCAGATCCATGAAAGGCCTTGACAGCTTCAGGAAGTGAAACGATGAAAGCAGGATCCTTTTAAGATGGGATCAGAAAACGAGGAGGCAGTGTTGAAGCCAAGGTCGAGGAGAATCGGCTGGCCAGTACGGGCCTGGAGAGGCACCGTCGACCACAGGCTTTCCCACATGTTTGACAAAACTTACTCTGGTCCGCCGTTAATGCCTCGTCCGTCATCTTGAAGGCGTGCCCTGGCGCAATGGTGCATCCCCCTATAGGACATTCGCATTCATAAATGTTTTGGAGTATTTGACGCACGATGCAGATGCTCGGTCGACGCCCAGACCCGCAAGCGGGATTCGACAACGGATGATAGGCCAAAAGGCTGCGCTAACGTTTGTGACGGACGCTGCAGGGCCTAATGGCACCCACAGTTGTAGTGGGCGTGCTCCGTACAAGGTCCACAGGACCTCCAAGGGTCGCGCGCCAAGCACGAATCCGGGCTGACCACCTGTGCAGGTGCAGCAACTTGCAAGCACTGCCGAAGCGTTCAATGGCTGTACCTAGTAGGCACCTCCATGGTGAGTACAAGTGGGGGTGCAGTACAGAGTACACACTCCGTAGTGCAGGTACAAGCACGGTGTGGCAGAATTCTGAGCAGCGCAAACCCACCGCCCTTGCCCCTGCCATGCCTTCTAACTTTTCGCCTCTGCGGCGCCTGGTTGGCCAGTCGAGGAGCCAAGGGCTGAGGACTGAACGGTTACGACGAGGGCACATGCATTGTACCGTTGTACTCCCTCCGTACTCCATACATAAATACATGCCAACCTCATATCAATTGTCTGCAAGTACTCTGTATCGCCAGTGCAAAACTTTGACTCCATAATACCACTTTTTTTCGAAGCAACACAATCAAGTATTTGTCCTTCCTAGCCGGCCTGGATCTTTCGTCAATCCACAAATCCGTCCCGGGAGATCCAGTCGACGACGACGACAACCCCTCACCTTCAGCTGGGCCACGTCTTTCCCTACAGGCCTATAGCAACCTTGTTCTGCGGAAGGGCGGCGAGGAGAATCTAACGAGGGAGAAACGACGTCGAGTAGGCAAGCAGAGAGCGACGTCAGGCAGCAATAGGGAGGGGAGCCAAGTCGATTGTTTCCGCACTCGACAACCAGACTAGAGATGGCGTCTTCGAGCGCCACGCCGTCTGCACCCAAAGCTGACGCGCCGATCGGTGGCAATGCGAATGCAAATGCAAACGCAAGCCAACTGAATCAGAAAAAGGAGCTCCTCAACGATCCCGCCCGCACGGGGTTCGATCCAGAAACCAAGTGGTGGATGAATTACTTCAACATCCTCACCGGACGGATGACCAAGGAAGGACAGTTTCACTATCGAGAATGGCGCTACAAGGTCCATGAGGAGCGAGACTGCAAGCGCTGCGAAGAATACCGAGACTGGCTACTCGTCAACTCGCCCGTAGTTCGCTTTCTCTCCGACAAGATCAACGACCTCAACGGCAAGCTTGACGCGTCCAACATTCGTTGCCGCCGCTGTCCTTCCCGGCTCGAGGAAGACGGGACCGTCAGTCGTCAGGCCGGCGGGTTCGATCCCAACCATGGAATTCTGATCTGCGCGAACGAGATGCGTGACCGTAAGCACACCGAAGATACGTTGGCGCATGAAATGGTCCATGCATGGGACCATCTCAGATGGAAAATGGACTGGACAGGAGACAAGGACTTGAAGCATGCCGCATGCACAGAGGTGAGTGAGCCACACATTACATTCTACTATATCAGGGTAGATAGAGGAGGGGACGGAATAAGCAGAGTGCGACCCTCCTAGAGGTCTCGGCGCTTGCATGACGACTACTCTGCTGACGCCTTTTTTTTTTTCTGACTTGCTTGCAGATTCGTGCCTCAATGCTCAGCGGCGAGTGTCGATGGACAAGAGAAGCATTTACCCGCGGTCAATGGTCAATAACGCAGCAGTTTCAAAAATGCGTTCGCCGAAGGGCTATCCAATCTGTCATGGCCCGACCTCGATGCAAAGACGACGTGCAGGCCACAAAGGTCGTCAACGAGGTTTGGGACTCGTGCTTCGCCGACACCAGACCCTTCGACGAGGTATATAGGTGAAAGCCACGCAACATTCGGCAACATTCTCGGAGCCTCTGTATATTAGTGCATAATCCCCACCCTACGGCATTTCGAAAAGACCTATCGCGAATGCCTTGAATACTTGAATGATACCCGAAATTGGCCAGTGCTCGATAGCATGTTATCGCCATGTGTACTTTCCAAATTATCCAAAGAGAGCGCGGTCCATCGCACAAGAGCGCAAGAGATGATCAGTGAAAATAACAATATCGATAAAGCCAATTCATGTGCATGAATCTGCAGAAATAAAAGAAAGCCCCATTGAGTTATGACACACCAAACTCCATTCGTCGTCCTCTTATGTATCTCGGACATGAACGCCGACATGTGATCAAATTGTTCTACACAGCCTTCCCGCTGATGTCAATACCCTCTCTCGCGATTTGTTGCCCTCTCCCCTTTGACGCAATGTTTCAAGATCCACGGATGAACCTGAACCTGCTCAAGAGATATTCTCTTCTCCGGGTCCAGCACAAGAAGCTGCGACAAAACAAGTTAGCAAAAAAAAAAAAAAAAAAAAAACTCAACAGAAAGGTTCAAACAGGGCCAGCAATCATAACACTAACCCTCTTGATGAGATCACTAGCCTCGGCGCTAACAAATGAGGGAATAGACATATCCGCTCTCGCTATCCTCCGCTGCGTCATAACCGGCGTGTCCTCAAACGGCGCCTCGCCCACGAGGAACTCGTACGTCAAGACGCCCAAGCTCCACAGATCGACCTTCTCGTTGTAGTAGTTCTCCGTCGACCCAGGCTTGATCATCTCGGGCGGGAGATAATCCAAGGTGCCGCACATGGTCTTGCGCCTGTTATTAGGAGCATGCACGCTCCAGCCAAAGTCAGAGATCTTCAGCTCGCCATGGATGCCAACCAGGATGTTCTCAGGCTTGATGTCCCTGTGGATGACATGCTTACGGTGCAGGTAGCGCAGCGCCGACGCCATCTGCGCGATATACTGTGCGGCCTTCCACTCCTGGAAGCGGTTCTCCCGCCGGAGATGCTTGTACAGCTCGCCCTTGCCCGCAAACTCAAGGATCAGGAAGACGCGCTTGTTGTCGTGGAAGTGGCCGAACATCTGCAGCACGTTGGGGTGACGAAGGTTGCTCTGGATCTCAATCTCGCGCCGCACCTGGCGCTCCACGCCGCCGCTCTGCAGCTCGTTCTTGTGAAGCACCTTGAGCGCGCAGATGAAGCCGCTCGTGCGCTCGCGTGCGAGGTACACCCGCCCAAACTTGCCCTTGCCCAGCGGACGACCGATCTCGAACATGCCGAGGTGGAACTGCTTTGGCACCACGGACTGCTGGACCGCAACGAGTGCGCTCCTCCTGGCGTCTGCGTCGTCGTCGGCTTCGCTTGACGATGATCCCCGGGGCGGTGCCGCTGATGATGGCACCGGTTTACGTGTGGGAGAGCCCGCGTTGTTGGCTTTCCGCTGGGCGGCTTGCGAGGCGAGCGTCACGGAGGCGACGGCATTGTGGCTTTGGGATTGCAGTGCGACTTTGAATAGTTGTGTCCGGGAGCTTCCCTGCGGCAGCTGTCCCGATGATGAGGACGTGATGGTCTGGGGAGAGAGTGGCACATGTTAGCTGCTGAGGTGTTTTGTCTGCGAGCTCTTCCCCCGAGAAAGCAGCAGCCCCCGTGCAAAAGTTTTCCAATCCCCATCGTCTGCCTTGCCTGGCCTGCCTACCTTGGTTTTTGTGTACAGCTTGGCGTTGCTTTCGCAGCTGTCCTTATCGTCTTGCACAGCCAGGCGCTCGAAGCGCGTCTCCAGCGTACGAGTAGCCATTGGAAAACGAAGGCGAAAAAAAAAAAATTCTGACAAAAGAAGCTCGAGATGACGGGTGTGTGGAAGGGGTAACGGAGCAATGAAGAGCGCTGATATCTTTACTAAATCATCGGCCAGCTGATGCAGTTGCTGGCTGGGGCCGTTGCAGGTGGGCTGGGCCAAACAAACCGGTGACGGGGGTTGCCACGGCAACGAACGGATCGTGGGGATGGGTGCGGTCGCACATTAGCTCGCTTGGCCACACGCTGGCCCTGTCGAACATTACAAAGTCGCAAATCTTCAAATGGCAATTTTCTGCGCTGTAAGCTGCTTGGCCATGTCGCTCTGCCCCCATTACACATAAGAGTGATTTTAATTGCATGAAGGGATTACTTGTGTAGGATATAACGTATCGGTTTGCATGTAGGCGTCGCTTGTTCATAGAAATCAGCATTTATGTAAGCCATGTATGTTTACGTATATATGTCGCAATATCCGCATCTATGTGCGAGCACCATGTTTGAACAAGCAATTATCTACGCATACAGTAAGTAATGTTGGGATTTGCCATGTGGCAGCGGCAAGCCAATGTGCCACCGTAGTGCGGATTGCCGCTGATACAACTCAAATCCATGCAGCAGCAACATGTGAAATCCAAAGAAAATCTTTTTTACCAATATATTTAAACCACCAAGGAAACATACGCAGTGTACTACATTTCTTTATAAACTCGATTTGCCCTTGGGATGTGTGCCCCGAATTTTGGGCAAGTCGATCCTAGATTGTCTGTCCTGTAGGTGGAGGGAGTGGTGCGATCGGTCGAGGAAGTGATGTACCCGGTCCTGTAGACTGCGGAGGTGATGGGACATTGGGATTGTCTATATAGTAGTCTTTCAGATTAAGACCCAAGCACATAATCTCCGCAACGCGTCAAGTTTGGATTTCTAGAAGCCGACGAAGCTTTTGCTGTCTAGTGCTTCAGCCTACTACAATGAGCCAACTTCGCCGCTGCGTCAATAGGTTTACTTAGTCAACTACAAGACTCACTTGTCGTGTTTACATGAAGGCAATTGCAAGAGAAACAGAGCAGGTAAGTGGCAGAAGAAGTGGAAGTGATAGTATTTGTCCAAGAAAAAAAAAATTCCTATAGGATGGCAATTTATGCGTCCCAACATCCAAACTCCATGTATACCCACGATGATTCCCACTCAAGAAATATATACATATCGCTGATGGACCGAACCGTCCGTTTGCGTGACATCAAAATTTCCTCCATCTCCCTCTTACTCAGGGATTTACTCAACCGCAGGCCATACCAATGCGCTGTGTAGCTCTCGGAAAAGGCTTCGAGCCACAGTCTTGGCCAGGTTAAAGGCCTGCAAGGGGTCATGTGTGCCGTTGAGGTTGTCCTCCGCCTCGACCAGGGCCTTCAGACCCTTTCCAACCTGAATCGCGATTTCGCGACACCTGAAAAACTGGTCCCGAGGCAGATGAGGTCGCCAGCCGACGTAGGCGTTCAGCCAGTTCACTTCCCACTCCCACTCGGACATCCACCGATCCAAGTAGTCAGCGGCCTCAAGAGGGAGCCCGTAAACCAGGGCGATGTGTTCGTGGCCGATGAGATCCTTTCTCACCATAGCCATATCTGTGGCTAGGTCTCCCCAGATCGGCATTCTGCTAATAAATCTGCTCTCGCTTTCGTCGTAGTGGTTGGGATCACCTCGGCCATCGTGCAGAAATCGATGCCAGACCACACGAAGACCCCGATAGGCATTGAAGACGTCTTTAGTTCGGCGGCTGGTATTGCCGTCGTTAAAGACGCCGGGCTGGACCTTTGTGGGTGGCATGCGCAAGAGCCAACCCTCCAACTTGTTGAAACAATTGTTTCTGAGGGTATGTAACGCCTGCACCTCAGCCGCTGTCCATTCAGGACGGGTTCTGTCGGCGCACAGTTTGAGTGAGCGCAGCGGGCAGTGAAGATAGGACAAGGTGTAAATTGGGACTTCCTCCTCAATAGAGTCCCACCCCTGGCCTTGTCCTACGATGTTGTAGTTGATGTCACATCGTGTTCCACAACGCTGGCATTGCAGGAGTGTAGAAGGGGGGACCATGCCATGGAGATATAATACGGTCGTTACACGACGGCCGGGCATGTCGACCTCCTCGAGGGGTGAATCGGGGAACTGGCTCCATTGCTGAGCCGAGTTTTTGAAATTGAGCTTGCTCAATTTGTACAGGTAATACCTGATGCCGCGCTTCTTGATGCGCGTTTTGGCACCTTGGACGAGTTCTTCCTGTTCAGGCGTCCAGTTTGGTATGTGAGTAGTGGTCCATGCCGGTGACGGGGCTTCGGACGAAGAAGCTACTGAGCGTGGAGAAAATAAAGAGGGAGAGGGAAATGAAAGAGGAGAGCTGGCGGTGTTAGCGTCATAGCTTGAGCCATCGCTGCGGAAGGTAGCCATGATAACTTTAGTTGGTTATCAAAGGACAAGGTTTTTGCGAAGAGAAGTGTTTGAGGGGTATGAGGTATAAGAGATGGGAGGGATGTGAGAGGAATGAAGGGTCTAAGAGGCTTGAGTGATGTGAGTGCTTTATGTGCTTTGAGAGTGCAAGGCTTTGAGTTCTTGGATGTTTGGGAATCTGTGAAGCTCACGAGGTGTTATACAAGTAAGAGGAGAAGGAAGAACAAGATTGTCAGATCTGGGGGATTCAGCTCTTTAAATACCCCTCAGAGGTGAGGCTTATGACTACCTGTCTGGCCTCTCTACAGGAAGAAAACCTTAATACGACAGTGTGTAAAGACTAATCTGTATGGGGATGACAATTCGGACAAAGTAAAAGTGTTGCAGGGAGGGAAAAAAAAAGGAAAACATAAAGTCTAAACCTGTCCATGTAAGAAATTTTTATTTAGAATTTCCACTTAAAGTTATGGTCGAGTCTGAGACGTGAACTTACACTTCCGTTGTTGGGGAAACTGTACGCCTGCAGGAAGCATTGCTTTACGTCGCATGACAAGATTAAACACGGTAAAAATTCAAATGCGATGTCCCACACTTTTGGATTCAGAGCAAGGCTTTGAGTGAAAAACTGAATTCTGCCTGGCTGTCGGTGGCTGCAGCCCTGATCGCTTCGGAGACCGTCCAGATTACTTCTCTTGCAAACTATCGAACCAAACTCGGCTAAAAAACCAGTAATTACAAGAAGTGAAGACTGGGTCATTGTGTGGAGTGGAATGATGTTGCAGGCTGCAGTTTGCCGATGCTGGTGTGGCTTGTCAGTTGCTTTGAGAATAGCGGTCGATAGCAAAGCCTATTTGGGATAGACTTCAGCTCCTTATTGTTCTGGAGAAAGCTTAATGGGAAATTTCTTCAGCCGGGCGAGGCTCAGAGATGGATTTCCCGGCGAGACGAATCGATTTTCTCAACGGAGAAAGACTCATCGTTATGTGATTAGTTTTGAATTCCAGCGGAACACCGAATGCGTATGAGGCTTGAGGAAGCTTGAGAGAATATGTATTTCTCAGCGATGCTATATGTGTCATCGTCTAGGTTTGTTGAGCTGCGTTTCCATACGCAACAGTTCGAGTTTTAATGTTAGAGCCCTGTCAGACTGCCTGTAAGTGATTCATTCAGTATCCTGCTTTAATATCAGTTAGAGACTCGGATGGAATGCGATGGTCGATGATAATGTCTGCATCTTCATCTTGTTCTATTACTTATCAAAGAGGACTCGAGATCATGTCGATGGGCAGCAAAGCCCTTCCACTTCGGAGGAACGGAACTGATACAGCTCCATAATGTTGCGAAGTCGACAGTCGGCCAAGGACAGGGATTGCCTTCGTGATTATACTTTAGGCTACTGGGAGCGAGGCGCATTTCGTGCTCAGAATCCTGTAGATAGTACATGGTGATGGCTTGATGGTGGCCGAGGCTGTCACATAGGCGGATGAAGAGTCTCAGAAAACAAGGAAAAAGGCTAGGAAAATCATTCGATAATTGCATTTTTCTGCAGATTTCAGTGAGTCAGACTCGAGGAAAGACGCATGTAGGTATTCGGGGCTGTAGATTCCCACATTAATGAGTCGTGACTACCCAAGTGGCCAGGTACCACCCAGACACGATGAGTTGATCACGAGAGACTTTGAGGCAGATAGATGTAGCCTACGGTAGTTGACTGCCATGACACGATGCCATTTCACTTAATGCCTATCGGAATCTTCGGCATCACGTAAAGTTTCTCATCCGTGGGCCACGGCCCGTCATTCTTAGATCAGAGTCTCTCTTCATTTCGAGATTCGTGCCTGCCACATCTAGCCGGAACTATGCAAAATCATATCATCACGTTGATTCCACCATTCTCTGACCATTATATTTGCACTACGGACAAATCCCCTGCCAGTTTCTCAAATGAAATAGTCACTTAGTCGCGAGGATATACTAGCGTACCGACAACGAGTCCGCTCTTGCGGGCGCGTCATCTGCCCGCAGCTACGGACCTTGATTCTGAAAGCTTGATCATGTTTTTTGCACAGTATGTTGTTTGGTATTGTATAGTTCTCTAGTTAGTATAATGATTAATCACACAGTTTTGATTTTAGGCCTTCCCTCATGCAGTGCCCGGCACAAATTGGGGACGGACAAGAAAAAATGCATACATTACGATCCATGGTGCCAATCTCGTCAGAGACGGGTTAGCCGAAGTAGTAGATAGTTGCCGCTTGTTTTCCCCATTCTCTTCGACTTCATATGTACATAAAACGGCCATTTAAAGACAAAGAGACATGCTTGACAACTTTAGAGAGCACAGATATGCACTGCAAATGAGAGGCACCGCGGCAACAACGGGCAGTCGGAAGTTAAGCAAATAGGGTCCATGTGTGGTGCTCACATGGCGATAAGTAAGGAGATGGCAAAGCTCGGTATTTTCTCATGTTCTGTTGGACATACTGATGGAATTGCTATAAAGGAAATCTAGTAACAGCAACCTGGAAGACAGCCAACGCTGAAAACACCGCACGCCCGATATCAAGTATGTACATGCAAGAAAACATTACGCTAGAAAAAAATTGTCTCTTCATAAGCCATACATCTTAAGGGCAGGTTGAAGGCATAGAAGCCGTATGGATAAAGTCAACAGCAGTAGGCGTCCTACCACCCAGAGCAATATCAAAAGTCGCAAATGGACCGGGTGCTGTGGTCTTGGCCCGATAAGCACTCCATCCATTCACATTCTTCCCCGTTGCCGTGAAATCAGTCACCGCAGTCTTCAATCCGGCTATGGCGGTGCCTCGCTGGCTCACTGTATAGGTAGCCATCAACTGCAACGGGGCAGAGGCGCGGTCGGCGCGAACCATGGCGTTAACGACCATGACCGAGCTGCCGGACGCATCCACCTGGATGCAAGACCCGGAAAGCTGGTATAAAACGGTGTCATCTAACTTGTACCCACCGGTGTTCTGGTTGTCGTGGATCTTGGTGGCATTAGTCGACGGCACTGTCTCCTGTACCCAGAACTTGCTGATGCCGCTGCTGCCCTGGATCGTGGTGTCGAATTCAAACGAGATAAACTGCTCGTATCCTATCCCTCCTGTAATACCGCCTTGGAACGTGGCCTGCTTCGCAGTCACAGCGACCTTGCCCTTGCCACTTCTATCCGCGTATAACAGTGTAACGGCAAGATCGTTCGGGTTCCTGCCGGTACCCGCCGTGGTTGCAAGACGAATGGATCCCGTGAAGTGAATATTGCCCTGAGAGTCCAGGGAAAATTCGTTTATATAGGGTTTGACATCATAAGGCTCGATGACATCGGTCAGTTGCACGCTTCTCGGCACCGTGTCGATCATGCGAGTGAAGATATCTCCACACATGGAGTTGAAGCCCGAAGCAGTGGCAAGCTTGTTCATTGTGGCAAGATCCGAATTGAAGACGCGTTTGTCGGAATTCAAAGTGTCATTGTGCGCGACAACGAGGGGATCCACGGACTGGCCACTTAGAAACTCGGTGACGATGCCATTGTGAAGTTGCGACACGTCCTTCTGGAAGGGCACTGAGGTGTCGTTGTTGGGGTTCGCAGGTATGCCCGTGATGTCTGGGAAGTCAACGCTGTGCACGCCGCCGATGGCGTGTCCGCAGGCGACCATGGCCACCATGTCTTGATTGTTGAAGCCGGCTTTCCTGAAGGCGTCTAATGTGTCCGCCAAGTTGGTGTGTGGTTCCGGCACGCCGGGACGCCCGGGCCCGGTTGCATCAATACGACCGGCCCGGAACGGAATGTTGGGCCCGTTGCATATGTTGGTTGCGACGACGACTCCCAGCGCAATGAGATCCGAGAAGGATGCCCGCTTGCTGTGGAAGGCGCCGAAGAAACTGAATGTGTTGTTGAAGGCACTGCCAGGGTTCTCGGGCCGGTTCAGCTCCCAGGCAATGGATGCGTCGATTCCGCCGGTGCCGGCTGCTGCATCATGCGTGATCATGTCGTGGAATGCTACTCTGATCCATTCCGCCGCATTTTGGCGACCTTGGACATGGTCACCAAAAGAACAGGTAAGGATTGCTATTAGACTCATGAAGGTCAGTCGAGCAGCCAGATTCACACTCTGCATAAACAAGTGCTTGCAAGATGGTTGATCGTTTTGCTTTGTCAAGTACTAACCATCAAAAAATCTGCGACTTCTATACCCATCTACCATGGTAAAGAGATCCTCGAGCTCGTCCCATTTTGACGGCCAGACAAGCTGTGAGGCCGTGACAAGGGGGGCCAGAACAATGGCGGTTGCGGCAAGAAGCCTCATGGCGAAGAAAGAAACGAATGACTGCTAGCTAACAAGAGATGTCGTTTAGAGATCGGTCTATTTGCTGCTTCCCGTAGAAGCGGCAACTGCGTTATATATCCTATTAAAGCGTAAAGGCGCAACGGTGGAACACGAGAACAATTGTCGTGTTGCTAGTTTTAGAACAACGGAGTTTGTACCGATTAGGCAATATCTAGACGCTTGGACCAATCGCAAGATGCGAATTCCTGATTTTTCCGATCAGGCTTGAAAGTACAGGCAGTTTAGCCGCCACTCGTGCCGTGTGATATGGGCCCACCTGCCGGAATAGGCAGGAGCTTATTCAAGACACGTTTCTTTGGGCTCGTTGCGATTATCAGCTGCATTATACCAAACGCCATATCAACTGCATTTCATACCAGTTTAACGCAAAGCGGCATGACACCGTTCAACTGTACATGTGAGAGCGGATGGCTGATCTGCGGCCCCACCGCATTGGATAGCGGGCATTCGTGTTGCCGATTGCCGTCCTTGATAACGCTGCTCCGAACTCACGGGACTTCATCTCACCGGCGATTACTCCGATCGGCGAGGCTCCTTTGACATGAACCGCCGCCTTCCTAGCCAGGTACAAGGTTCTGGCCATCAGGAACTTTTCGAGATGCAAATGCAGATGATTGTTCTTGTCACTATACCTGCATTGTACATGTGAATGCCTTGACTTTTGTTTATTTCGTTGCCAATGCAACTATCTTTGTCCTAGAAAGCTTTATCTGGGTAATTAATGACGTCAACCATCGGTGATTCTTACTTGTTAGCGTCTAGTCATCATGCCTCAAAGACACTAAGCTGGGATTAGAGAAACTAATAACATAATTGCGACAGGGGGAGAGTGACGACGTGGGTAGGTGGTAGTGTGTGATCACCATCCATCCTCTGAGAATCATGCTTACCCCCTTTTGGACTAGATAGTTGCGTTGAACAAGCGCTGGGCTGGTTTCTCGGAAAGATGCTGTGGAAATACAGGAAATCGATACTTGTCGCAATACGCGAAATTACTAGATTCTTCCGCGGGCAATTCGGCCGTGAGTGTAAGTGGCAAAACTAGAAGGCCCACGGAGACTTGATTCTCGCTTCACTTCATTTGATTGTAAAGTGCGTTAGAGCAACCCTAGCATACGACTTCTTATTGGCTATAATTGCCCCTGTCAAGTAAGTTCGTAAAGCCAGTCAGGGGTTGGGCTGCAGTGGGCTTTGTTGGGTCACATAACCACAGGGACAGGACTTACCCCACTGCATGCTTCCTTTGCTTCCTCTTCTTTTTCTTTCCTGCATCTTGCTTCTTAACCTCTTTACTAGCTATCGCTATACGCTATATAAAGAGAATATATAAGATTATTACTATTTCTATTATTATTAAATTTATTGCTATATATATCCTATAATATAGTAGCAATTATATTTAGTTTTTGCTTTCTTTATAATTTTTAAATTAAAGTTTAGTTAAGCTTAGCTTTTAATATAGTAAAATAATAATATAACTTTAATTTTACTTAATCTATTAAATCTTATTCTTTTTATTAAATTTATAAAAGTTAAGCTTACTTTTTTGCTTTAAAACTAGCTTAAAAGACTATAAAGATTTTTTAATAAAAAAACCTTTAATTTTAGTTAATTTTAGTAAATAAAATTAATAATAAATAATAAGTTTAGTTATAAATATTATATTAATTTACTATTATAATTATAAAGG